>JAMPIV010013403.1:0-253990 GCA_024509875.1 Oreohelix idahoensis | reverse complement strand
TTTTATATTCCCCCCCAATTAATTATTTTTCTTATAAAACCCCCCCCCCCCCCCCCCCCCCCCCCCCCCCCTAATATGGGTTTTTTGTAAATTGGTTTTAATGTAGGTTTTTGGGGGTAGGATATTGGTTTTTAATCTGTTATGGTGTGGGTTACCCCCCCCCCCTAGTGATCCCCCCCCCCCCCCCCCACAACACATTATCCCCTTGGGTGGGGGGTGGATGGTGACCTATATATTTGATTCCCCCCCCCCCAACTAACCGGGTTGCAAATCAATTATATTTTTATAATCCATAAGGGTACACGCATGATAGACAGTGTCAAAGTGCAATACTATCACTAGATCAGGAAAAAGCCTTTGACAGGGTATCACATTCCTTCCTACACAAAACTTTACAAGCAAACAACATAGGTACATACTTTAGAACATGGATAGAGATCTTATATAAAAAGCCCCATAGTAAAATATTAATTAATCATAGTTTAAGTGAACCAGTTAGGCTGACGCGAGCAGTGAGACAGGGTTGCCCTTTGTCTCCCCTGTTATACGTTTTAACACTAGAACCAGTGCTGGAAAGAATTAGGCAAGATGTAAACATCACGGGGACCTTTGTACCCGGGCATGGAGAAAGAAAATCATTAGCGTATGCTGATGATACTTTATTCCTTCCAGCAACTGTAGATTCCATAAGAAAGATATTAGAAACCTTTACAGAGTTTGGATACGCTAACGAATCCAAACTAAATATTCAAAAATCTAGTTTAATGGGTTTAGGTAAATGGGCAAATAAAACAGATTTTCCATTTCAGTTAACGCAAGTTAACAGAATCAAAATTTATGGGATAAGCTACTCTTGTAACCCCCATGACCCCAATACAGAGACATGGATAAAGTTAGTAGATAAAATACAAAACATGTTAGAAAAATATAAATATAAGACAGCTACTATTTTTGGGAGAAGTATCATAGTGAACTGTTTCATTATGCCTAAAATTATATATACAGCTAATATCCAGATTATGCCAAAGTCAGTGGTAGCTAAAATAAATGTACTAATTAGGAATTTCATTTTTACAGGCACCTTTAAAAGCATTAAACATTTAACCCTAATACAGCCCAAACACAAAGGGGGGATAGCTTTACAAGACATCAACACTAAAATTAAAGCTTTAAGGATCAAATATATAGGGGAGATTATAAAAAATCCAGGTCTTTACCCATTAGCACACTACTACATTGGACTTAGGTTAATTAAATTACACAAGTTAGAAAATAATCAACCACATTTCTTTGGGACCCCACCACCCTTTTATAGGATATGCTTACAAAATTTAAAAGGAAACGAACAGTTAGTAAAGCAAGACACCAAACTCATATACAAATTATTAGTAGCAGCACAGGAACCCTATTTAGGTACACGGATTAAACGAGGGTACAATCTTTTCATAACAGACTACACACAAAGCTTCTCAAACATTCATGCAATAGACATCAAGCCACAAGCCAAACAAGTTACATTTAGGTTACTGTACGGTTTAACACCTATCATGGGTAAGCATTCAGCAATGAAGGCAGGCAAGGCGCCACCAAGGTGTAAACTGTGCAGTAACAACACAATAGAAACAGAGGACCACTTGTTTTACACTTGTAGGACAGTGGTCCCTACAATAAACAAACTAAGAACACTGATAGCTTCCAAAACACCGCAATCATTCAACATGTATCAAGCGGTCATGTTGAATACTTTACCGACTTTACCAAGACAGACAGAACTTAAACTTTTAACTTTATTAGCAGAACTTAGATACTTAGTATGGACATGTAGAAATAGGGCAGTACATGACGGCATACATTATGACAGTAGGATTTTTTCACAAATATATGAACAAATAACACATAACATAACAGAACAAATTTGAATTTTTGATTGTTTAAATAAATATTTATTTGACCTTTTGGTCATTGTACAAAGCAGGTAGCTTTGTTTGTAAATACTATAAATGTAAATATTCCTTAACATATGTCCTCATTAATCATTTCATGGTAGGGGTCACACCCCTTTGTCGATGTATCATTGATCATTTCATTGTTCAACTGTTTTCGAATATATTGGGGGGAGGGTTTATCTTCAGTATGTGATATTGTTGGTATACTGTTTGGCTTCTTGCAATGTTAGATTGGGGATTTTTTTTTTTTTTTTATTTTTTTTTTTTTTATTATTATCCAGGAGAACCCATTTAGACGCGCTGTCGAGCGGACGCATTTTCGCAGGAGCAGTTTTTCCTCGGATTTTGGTGTGTTTTCTGGACTTTTGGTGGTGTTAGCTTAGGCTTTGGCTTAAGCTAGCCTTTGTGACTTTGTTTTACATTTCCAGTTGGTTTCAGGGCCAAGAGGAAGATAATATACAAGAATGTCTGCACCTATTGTGCCAACCATCCTTATTGATATTGAAAAAGATCTGGAAGGTGGTAGTCTGCACAGGCAGGGTACCTTGGTAATCACTATTACTGGGCCGCAGGCCAATAGAGCATCATACTCTCTTATATCGAGTATTCTGGCTGGGCCAGCAGGAGTTGGGTTGAGTGGCATTGCCACACTCTACAGATTTGCCGGACCCTTTAAGTGGTACGCTACGCTGACGGCGGCCGCACAAATGAAATTTTACCAAGGCCTACATGGCAAAAAGTTTGAATGGTCCAATCCGCAAATGTCCATATATATAGAACATTTGGACAAAGAAAGGTCTAAAGGTGTACTCCACTGGATGCCCCCTACGATAAAACCTGAGGCAGCGCAGAGAATTGCGGCCGAGATATCGGGCGACAAGGATGCGGAGGTCTTCCGAATAAAAACAGCCTCTGATAAATGGAACTTCCTATACAGGCCTTCTCAACACCTAATTCCGCATTTTGTCCACTTGAAAGCGGCGGAAGACAAAATCTTGAGGGTATCGGTGGCCCTACCCGGACGGAGAGTCCAATGCGCGATATGCGGGCTAGACACACACTGGGTAAGCCAGTGCCCCAGCAAGCGGGCGCCACCCCCCCCCGGACCAAACAAACGAGAGAGACAAGAGAGGAAGAGGCAGTCGCCGAGAGAACGCCGGCGGAACAGAGCAGGGCAAATGAGCTCCCTGCCCCAGATAGCCCTCAAGCCGGAGTTGATGGGGAGGACTTTAGAACATTCCTCTCTAGGAAAGACAACAAGAATAGGAAGAGGTTATTGCTCCAGACAACGGGACCGAGCAAGGTTAAAGAAGTTAAGCGAAATGAAAGCAAGTCGCCAAGTAAGCGTTCCCCCAGTAGAAGGGATTTACCACCATCGCCAAGGGCATCTACACCAGAGCCCTCCCCGAAGTGGATTTCGTCGACACCTGTAGTCGACGAAAGAGCAGCGTCAACGCCAAATAGTCCTATAAGAGGGTCGCCAACAACACCCGAGGTTCCAGAGGCGCCAACACCAGTGAACACACAAGTTTCATTAAATTGGGCAGCAGCAACAGAGGTAGATGACATGGAAGCCATGTTGTCAGAGGCAAGCCTGTATATAGACGGGCAAGCTTTCGAGGACGTAAGTTCATGAGTGTGTGTTTACAAGTATTTCTTCCCTGCACTGGGGCTCAGTGTGATTTGATGATGTCCAACGCCGCGCAAGTACGAGTTGTTAGTTCCAGAGGTCAGATGACGGATGGTGCAAGTGTGGGCACGCCCAAGATACACCCCGAGGTCATCACCCCCTGTGAGCTTACTGACGAGACGGACACAACAACACCAGTGCGTGGGAAGATGCTCTTTTTCAAGTTGGCCTTACAGAAACTCGCCAATTGCTTTGTAACCTTAAAAGTAAAATGTAAAAATAACTATAGTTTAGAATGTGTGCCTTATATTTTAAGAGTTGGTGTTCTTTTCTTTAGTGTAAATATTACTATATTGATGTTTTGGTTCCTACACACTCTAACATGAGCACAGTTTTAGTTAAGCAGTCAACTCCCCCCCCCCCCCTACTGGGGTGGGAGAGTTAGGCGACGCAGTTTCATCTGCGCTCAGCCTAAATAATCATAGCAGAACGGATAGTCAGCCCCAGATCACTATTCCGTCAGGCAGTCATGTAACAGAGAGCGGTCAGCCCACAGTCACCGCTCTGCTGTGTAAGCCATGTGCATCAAGTATCACTTTGCCTAGTACATTTATTACAACACACAATAAACCATCAACTAGCGCTTTGTTGTGTAATTTACCTGTGGCGGGTAGCCAGCCCCAGACCACTGCCCTGCCTCGTAATTCAAAAGAGACAAACGGTCCGCACTCAGTCCCCGTTTTGTCAAATAGTTTAGATATGGCAAGTGGCCACTCTGCCACTTTGCCAGGTAGACAGTTTGCAACAAGTGGCCAACCCCAGCTTACCACTTTGTCAAGCAGCCTAGTGCTAATATCCCTCAACATCAATGGATTGAGGAATAAGCTAGAGCACATTATCAAACTAATTAAAAAAGAAAAACCCGACTTTTTGTTCTTGCAACAAACGGGGATTACTTCTAGGTATCATGCCGACCAGATAGTAACTAGATTAGGACTTAAACATGGCTGGTTCGCCCGGGGCACCTGCCATGGGGGTACTGCCATCCTCCAAATAAATGAGGATTGGGAAGCAGTACATTATAGAACAGACAATTGTGGCAGAATTGTCATTATACAAATACAAAATAAACACAATAAACATGACACACACACACACTCATTAATATATACGCACCCACATTATATACTGACCAACCCAAATTTTATGACGGACTGTATGACATTATAGATAAGCATTACAAAGGAACTAGAATAGTGTTAGGGGGGGATTTTAACTGTGTTTTGGCCAATTTAGACAGTAGTTCCTTTGGACCCGTATATCACAGAAAGAAAGATCAAATACTCCAATCAATACGACACTTACAACCCATTCTTGACAAACATGACCTAATAGACGTTTACAGAAAACTACAACCGAACACACAAGCTTTCACATTTCACGACAAGACAAACCCATATTTTAGACAGGCCTCAAGACTGGATAGGTACTACGCATCCAACAATTACAATATACACAAAACTTACCATATAATAAACACGCTTAAATTTACAGACCATCAAGCAGTATACACAGTCTTAAGTACGGGGCACACATATACAAAATTAAAGAGATCCCCACATTGGAAATTCAACAATAATTTGCTAACAAATACTGTCTTCACAGACAAAATAACACAACTCATTCAGGGTTACACACAGGATATCCCAAATAACAACATTGCAGAATATTGGGACCTGCTAAAAAACACAATAAGGGACAGAACACAGACTTTAGCAACAACAATACACAGGGCTTTTAAGAGGGAACAAAATATATTAGAAGACGCAATAAGTTTAACAAAGCAGATAGACAAATATAACCCACACATTCACTCTTTAGAAGAGCAGTTAGACCTGTACAAACAACACACATACCAAGGAGCTCTCCTTAGGTCACAATTAAATACTATTACACAAGAAACACCCAGTAGACAATATTTAGCGATTGAACAAAATGTACAACACAGTAGACAGATTCAGGAAATATTTGATAAGAATGGGAAACAACAGACAGAAGACATTAATATTAGACACGCCTTTTTTGAATACTACACAAAATTATACACTAAAGAACCAACTAACGAAAACATACAGGATAAATTTCTACACTACACAAAACGTTTAAGTGATGATGAGAGCAAAAAAATTAGACGAAACTTTAACTTTAGAAAACTTAAGGGAAGCTATCAGTACTTTCCAAAAAAATAAATCACCCGGCCCAGATGGGTTAACGGCAGAATTTTACTTTTTCTTTTTCCCAATTTTAGGCCCCCTTTTAATTAAAGTATTTGAGGAAGCCTTCCAGAAAGGAGAGCTTCCGAATAGTTTAAATGAATCCTTTATTACTTTAATACCTAAAGATAATGCTGACAGAAAGTCAATCAAAAATTACAGGCCTATTTCGCTTTTAAATACTGATTATAAAATCTTGGCCAAAGCTCTCACTCTGAAGCTTCAATTATTCATGAAGAATTTGGTACATCCTGACCAACAATGTAGTGTACATGGTAGGAACATTTGTAGACATACACACTTCATAAGGGATTTCATTACATACACGCATGATAGACAGTGTCAAAGTGCAATACTATCACTAGATCAGGAAAAAGCCTTTGACAGAGTATCACATTCCTTCCTACATAAAACTTTACAGGCAAATAACATAGGTACATACTTTAGAACATGGATAGAGATCTTATATAAAAAGCCCCATAGTAAAATATTAATTAATCATAGTTTAAGTGAACCAGTTAGGCTGACGCGAGCAGTGAGACAGGGTTGCCCTATGTCTCCCCTGTTATACGTTTTAACACTAGAACCAGTGCTGGAAAGAATTAGGCAAGATGTAAACATCACGGGTACCTTTGTACCCGGGCATGGAGAAAGAAAATCATTAGCGTATGCTGATGATACTTTATTCCTTCCAGCAACTGTAGATTCCATAAGAAAGATATTAGAAACCTTTACAGAGTTTGGATACGCTAACGAATCCAAACTAAATATTCAAAAATCTAGTTTAATGGGTTTAGGTAAATGGGCAAATAAAACAGATTTTCCATTTCAGTTAACGCAAGTTAACAGAATCAAAATTTATGGGATAAGCTACTCTTGTAACCCCCATGACCCCAATACAGAGACATGGATAAAGTTAGTAGATAAAATACAAAACATGTTAGAAAAATATAAATATAAGACAGCTACTATTTTTGGGAGAAGTATCATAGTGAACTGTTTCATTATGCCTAAAATTATATATACGGCTAATATCCAGATTATGCCAAAGTCAGTGGTAGCTAAAATAAATGTACTAATTAGGAATTTCATTTTTACAGGCACCTTTAAAAGCATTAAACATTTAACCCTAATACAGCCCAAACACAAAGGGGGGATAGCTTTACAAGACATCAACACTAAAATTAAAGCTTTAAGGATCAAATATATAGGGGAGATTATAAAAAATCCAGGTCTTTACCCATTAGCACACTATTACATTGGACTTAGGTTAATTAAATTACACAAGTTAGAAAATAATCAACCACATTTCTTTGGGACCCCACCACCCTTTTATAGGATATGCTTACAAAATTTAAAAGGAAACGAACAGTTAGTAAAGCAAGACACCAAACTCATATACAAATTATTAGTAGCAGCACAGGAACCCTATTTAGGTACACGGATTAAACGAGGGTACAATCTTTTCATAACAGACTACACACAAAGCTTCTCAAACATTCATGCAATAGACATCAAGCCACAAGCCAAACAAGTTACATTTAGGTTACTGTACGGTTTAACACCTATCATGGGTAAGCATTCAGCAATGAAGGCAGGCAAGGCGCCACCAAGGTGTAAACTGTGCAGTAACAACACAATAGAAACAGAGGACCACTTGTTTTACACTTGTAGGACAGTGGTCCCTACAATAAACAAACTAAGAACACTGATAGCTTCCAAAACACCGCAATCATTCAACATGTATCAAGCGGTCATGTTGAATACTTTACCGACTTTACCAAGACAGACAGAACTTAAACTTTTAACTTTATTAGCAGAACTTAGATACTTAGTATGGACATGTAGAAATAGGGCAGTACATGACGGCATACATTATGACAGTAGGATTTTTTCACAAATATACGAACAAGTAACACATAACATAACAGAACAAATTTGAATTCTTTTTTTGGTTGCTTAAATAAATAATTATTTGACCTTTTTGGTCATCACACAAAGCAGGTAGCTTTGTTTGTACATACTTCATAACATATGTCCTCATCTCATGTCATCATCAATGTACCATCAACCATTTCATCTCATTCATGTAGTATAACACATACTTGTGTGTATTTTGACTTGAATAAATTTATTGGGGGGTGGGGGGTGGGGGGGGTTATCATTAGTATGGTTTATAGTTTATATTGTGTTACCTTTAGTATGTGATATTGTTTAAATAATTTCGTATTGATATATTGGTTATTATAGTTATTGACTTGTTGTAATAATAATTTGGGGAGAGGGGGGAGGAGGGGGGGGGGGGTTGTACGTTACTTTACTTTACTATGTGATATTTGTAAAAATGTTGTAAATAATATGGATATATCTTGACCTGAATAAAGGTATTTTAAAAAAAAAAAATTATTATTATCCAATATCTTCGGGGTGAGCAAATCTCAGTACGTCCAATTTCATCAATCATGTATTTTTTTTTCTCTCCTGTAATTCTGGGTATGTTATGAGTATAGTACATTGTCAATTTATTTCAACTATCTTACAACATTCTGTAATTCGTGATAAGGAATAGTCATTTGTTATACAACAATGTTCATATTACAAAGGCAATGAGCAAAAATCAAAGAGATATCTTCTCCGAAAATGCGGATGTATCTCTATTTCTCCTACCTCTGGGCGTAGTAATTATTCAGTCATTATTTTTTTTCTCCATTATTTAATCTCCATTTTGTGTCCTTAGTATCTGTGGTTCCATGGGATTATCATAATCTATTTGTCTCTTGTCTACTGATAATCCTTCAATAATGACTTCTAATATGGTCCTCATATGTGCAGTAATCATCTGCTCTGATTTGTTCTATGTCCATGGTATTCATTGAATATTCTATTAATCCTTGTCTTATCTCGTAACCACGAAAGACTAAAATTATTGCTCCTCCAATGTTAATGTGGGGGATCTTGTGCATAAACATTACAACAATATCTCAGCTGTGACAACATAAAGTTTCACCATAATATAAAATGGCATCTTCATCATCATTAAACAGTTGCTTCATTCTCTCATGTGCCATCAGTGGCTATCATCCGGTAATGGGTGTTCAATGTGGGTTCAGCATATACAAATGCTGTAGAGGGGTATTTCATTTGCTAAGTCAGCATGTGCAAATGCTATTTCTTTAACATGGGCAAAGGCATCATCAACAAATAGGTGTAATGTGTTCAATCTGGGGTTAGCATATACTAATGCTCTCAAAGGATTTTTCATTTGCAAAAAAATCAGCATGCGCAAATGTCATTGGGGTACTTGTCATAGGCAGTATCAACAAAATACTGCTGGAGTATCAGAGATCATGCTGGTGGGGGTATGACTGGTAATGGGCAGTAGGAGTAAAAACTAATTTCTCACTCTGAAATGGTGATTTATTTTCTCTTTTTCTTTTCTTTTATGTCGGCTGCTAACCTCAGGGCAGTCAATGTTTTACAATATTGGCTTATCATCATCAAAATGTGTGAGGGTGGCATATAAACATATAATACATCTTATAAAAAACATTCCAATTGTTTTTCTCTTCTCATTTTTCTGTTATGTTTTGTCTCTTTTCATTTTTTTTTCTTTTTCATTTCTTTTTTCCATTTCTTTTCTGTTTTCTTGTGATTTCTTTTCTTTTCTTGTGATTTCTTTTCTGTTTGTATCACAAGTACGAAAGAATGATAAAAATCAATTCACTAAACACTAGAGATACTATCAATATTCCTAATAGTAAATCCTAACCAATAGGACTGCAAGTAATAGTTTAGGTTAGAACAGAATGAATATTGTAGCAGTGTCTGTTGTCAATAAGTGGCGAGGAAAGGGTACATCAAGGATCTCCTGATTACAACATGATTGTAATTCCAAGGATTGAATATGATTGGGATTTAAAAGATCAGAAGTCTAGAATGTCGTCTCAATATAGTGGAATGGAAAAATAGTAAGTTAAAGATGTTGTATCAGTGGAGTGAAGAAAATCTTACTATAGCGAGTCAAGGTTGGGATATGGAATCTTGGAGAATGTTTTAAAATCTTGACAGTACTAATATACATCTGGGTCTAACATAATATTGTACATTGGAAAAATAAATAATCCTGTGGAGAAAGATAGCATAACATGCAATACTAGTTTTGGGTATGAATTATATGCTGTTAACAGATGTCATAGTAGGAACAGTATGATTGATCAGGGTGATAGATATCAAGGAGTTTCGCATAATTGAGATCAAAGAAACATTTGTATGAGGTAAGAAAAACTACTGGTGTAAAGTGCCTGCATGAAAATGCACTAAGATGCGAAATTACAGAACTCTGGAGCTGCAAGGACAAGAAGTCTGGTGAATGGAGCGTGGAATATGATCAGTTTCAAAAGTAGAGATGAATGTTACAACAGAATAGTGTGACACGTGTGTTATAGGTAAGGTTGTGCAACATTCTAATTATTAAGAAAATGTCTGTAACTAAATAATGTCTGCAAACTCGTAACACCGTGTGTTATCAATTGTTTTGTCATTTTTATTTCACAAAACTATACTATCTAATGAAAATCCTCCGTGTGCTGGTCTTGATTTGTTCTCTGGGCATCAGTATTCTAAGGCTGGAAAAAAATAACTTTCTCAGTGGGGCTTTGACATCTTAGTCTGGAAGCAAGTCATTTGAACTGTCAAAAACTGAAAATAGAGTACATGGGAAAGTTAGTACATTGTTAAAAAGTAATTGCACATTCGCGGCGACCGTACATGGGATGGCATGTACATTGAAGACTCAAGGGGCGTGTCTCAGCAAAGCTTTAGTAGTTCCTTCAGTTTCTCTGCCATCTCTAACCTTGCAATGTCCTGACTGCTTAGGCAAGCATCATACTGAGTAGCAGTGGTGACTGGTGTGGCAGGCAACACTGTATTTGCTGATTGTTGGGGCACTGAGGACATTGACGAATGCGGTGATGGCTTAACATCTTTTGATTGCGGTGATGGTTTCCCTGTGGTTAGGGTTTGTATGGCTGGAACATCTGTTAGTTTTGAGGCAGGTATATGTTTCGCCTTGATTTTTCTTCTGATCTGGTTGTGCTGTACGTTAGCACCGTTTACAGTGGGCGCAGTAATTTGCCCACTGTTGTTTTTGACTAGTTGAGATGAGGCTAACACTTCTCGGCTGGGCTCTGAAACACGATAGCGTTTCTTCAATATTTTTCGTCTGATTTCATTTTGTGGCAATTTCATGCATTTAACGACAGGAGGTGAGTCATCTGACCCTGCTGTATAGGCGCGTTTGACCCTGGAGCTGACTGGTATAAATAATGTGCTATCCGCATCACTGGTTTCAATCGAACTGGCTGTATCAATGTCTCTCTTGTTCATATAGTTCTACCGTTTCTCTGTCATTTTGTTCGTTGGGGTCTGACAAGGTTGTGCCGGGGCCGACACTGTCTTCTCTCATGTCTTGTTCTGTTTCGTCTCCATAAAGATTGCTGGTATATGGTTCAACAATCTGCTTGGGTATAGTTTCTTCAGGATCTGATTGTTCTGAACGACCAATCTTGTTCTTGTGGTATAGCAGTGTTTGGTTTTCACTAGTGTTAAAACTAGAACTGCCTGAACTGGGGGTGTGATAGATATCAGCTGACGATTTATCACTGCGGGAGTAAGTTTGAGTGTGAATAAAAGGTGACGTAGGAAGGTCTGTTTGTGTTGCCACCGAGGTCATTCTTGGTTCATTCATAAATTCTTCTTGTTTGTGCACGATTCGGGTTAGTCTATTTGAAATGGGGGTACATAGCGTCGTATTTGTTTTCATAACACCGACTTGCTGATGTATGTGAAGTGGTTTGATAAGTGCCCTGAAACCATCTTCTGTTGTGATCATACATGTGTTGTTAGATGCATGGAGATTCTTTACCTCACAAATCTTTTGATGCCTGACATTGTTGATTACGTTTCTGACTGCAATACGGTAATTTCTTCTATTTAAACTCGTCCAGTGATTCTTAGCACGTCTGTTAAAATGATACAGCGTACTATCTGTGTCCTCGGTATGATGTGTTGGTAGACATGGGTATCGTAGGTTTCTTAATTTTTCGACAGAGTAACTTCCCGCGTCCGCGGGTGTTGTTACTGCATTCATCTTGGTGAAGGATTCTCGTTTGGGATAACCTCCCGTTAGCAAACGACTGTTCCACTTGTCAGAGTCAGAGGGGCGGCGTGGGTTGGAGAAACTTGGGGAGGGGAACTGATGGGCAAAGCTCTGACACAGTGATGGTTCATGCTGCATAGGGTAACTTCCCGTCAGCAAATATTTCTGAAACATGTCAATCGGTGGGCTGTAATGGTTGTGTATATACGGGTTGGTTTTCCTGCTGCTGTTGTTGTACTCTTGGTGTTGGTATTTTCTCTTGAGTTCCATGTTTCGTAAATACTTCTGCTCTTTTGTAGAGGACTTGTCACTAGGCAACAAGTTGCAATGCCATATTTTTCAAGTAAGTGCATACCAGTAGTGCAATAGGGATTACTCTGCTTCTTCAGGATATAAAATTGCCATATCTCCTCCTGATATGTTATTGCTTCATCAAAACAAATCAATCCTGCATGTACATTTAAAAAGAAAACTTTCAGCCATTATTTCCTTTCTAAATCTGCAACAATCATTCGATTTCGACATGTCAATAATTGTATAGTAATTAGTTCCTACTTACAGACTTCGAATATAGAGTTTAAATACACAAAAATGCACTTTGAAGAGAACATGCAATCATCCCAGGAATTTCTAATTCTTCAACTTGAATAACTTTCATGCAGTAAACCACTGCGTTATGAGCACAAACTTGCTTGTCTTACTAGCTAGACGCGTCCCTTCCAACTAAACTAGGCTGCTGGGGAAAATCGCGTCTCTTTTAAATTTTTCTGAGCTCACGATTGGGTAAAAATCACGTGACTGATTTTGACATGTAACGCGACTCTATCCTAATTAAAATTTAATCTGTTTCTAGGAAAGTAGAAATTTATATGCTAATCTGGTTTTTATAGCCTGTTTCCAAAGGAACAACTATGTACACGGCTACAAAATGATTACGATGCTCTTAGGGCCGCTCTCCTAAACAAATTTCAAATGACAGAAGATCAATACAGAATAAAGTTCAAGTCTATGCTCCCACAATCTAGCAAGAATTTTGATGATTTTCTTTCTCAAATACGTCTTACCTTGGAAAGATGGATTGAACTATCCAAGGTAGAGAAATCGTATGATGGTATTTTCGACTTATTATTACGAGACAAAGTTTTATCGGCAGTAAGTCCTGCATTTCTTGCGTTTCTACATGAACGTAAACCTGGTAATATAAAAGAAATGTCAGAACATTATAAAAATTTCTGCACCGCTCATCCTAACATGGATGTCAGCAATGCGCAGCTTAAGGACGATTTACCCGTTGCTTTCGCTATGCAACAAAACAATTTCCCTAGAAATCGTTCGATGAGTAGCGATAGAAATTTTCAAAGGGGAAGTAATAATAATTTCAACTTTGGTCATTTTCAAAAGGGGAAACAATACCAACAGTCTGCTCCATTTAATGTATCATGGGAGCAATCTCACAGATCTCGAGATTTTATTAACAACAATCTTAAATATAATCAAGGTAATAATAATAAACAACACTGGAGATCTCAATCATATCATCCTGAAAATAGAAATAGATTTATGAATAAGTCATTTCGCCAACATCACAACAGTGATAACTTTCATTGGCGGACTCATCCAAATTTTAATGATGGCAGAAACAGTAATTATAGCAATTTTAATGACAATAGTCAAATTCGATCGCGACGTAGAGATAGATCGTCGAGCACGCCACGACAACATTCCAATGTTGCTTCAATTGAATCACAAACTAACAAAGATAATGATAATAATGTTAATCAACATAACGCTATGTCTTGTATCGATCTAGAGCAGGTAAAGACATGTCAAGAATGCTCAACGCTATTCCAGCCCAAGGTGATCACGACGCTGCGATGCGGGCACATTTTACCAAGTCTACCAGCAGTTTGTACAGCTACTTCTGCATCAGTTCACCACGGAAAGGGTTGTTTAAAATTTAACAAAGGATATGTCAACTCGATTCCTTGCTCTATTTTGTTTGATTCAGGCTGCAGTACTGTCGGAGTGCGGAACTCTCTGATCGACCCCTCCTTTGCCACTGGCAACGTGGTCAAGTGTGTCACATTCGGGGAACTGTGGAAACCTTCCCTACAGCCATCATTAACTTACATACACCTTTCTTTTCAGGGAAGATCCATGCCTGTCTTCTGCAGAATCCAGTTAGCGATGTGATCCTTGGTTGTATACACGGTATAAAAGAGTGTACACCAGAGCAGATTAATGAATGGGAAAAGCGACATATTCATGCTGCAAATGCAGTGGTTACCAGAGCGCAAGCTACTGAATTGTCGCGTGAATCAACTTCTGAACCTACGGTTCATAATAGTAATGATGATGATTCTCCTATTTCAAGGGAGCTGTTTGCTAATTTACAAAAGAATGATAATTCTTTGCAGAGATTTTTTAAATTGGCGACTAAGAGAAATAATAACAACACAATTGCAAAGTCTAGACACCAATTTGCTCTTAAAAAAGGTATTTTAGTGAGATTAATAAGAGAAACAGATTCATTGGTGCGTTCACAAATTCTGGTCCCGTCTTCTATGAGACCCAGAATATTACGACATGCTCATGATTCTCAATGTGCAGGTCACATGGGGTTTTCGCGAACCAAATCTAGAGTGCTATCCGCATTCTATTGGCCTGGCATTCATAGGGATGTTAATCTCTATTGTCGTTCCTGCGTGACATGTCAGGAAGTTAAAGTAAGGGGTCCATATCATGATGCTCCTATCCAAGCTGCGGACATACCTATTAGACCATTTGATAAAATGGCGATCGACATCATTGGTCCTATATTGCCATCTGCAAGAGGACATACACATATTCTTACCTGTATCGATATGTGTACGCGTTGGCCTGAGGCCATACCTCTTAAGAACACCTCATCTGCCAGTGTTGCAGAAGCTTTAATGCTGATCTTTTCACGCATTGGTTTTCCGCGTAAGATCCTATCGGATCATGGTGTCCAGTTTATTTCTGAATCCATGTCACAGGTTATGAAGACATTGGGTATAGATAGATCTCTCAGTTCAATATACCATGCAATGTCCAATGGGTTAATTGAGAGACAGAATAGGACACTTAAGCAGTTGTTGGGTAAGATGACTCAAGATCACCCTCAGGAGCGGGACCGGGTCCTACCCGCTGCTCTCTTCGCGTATCGCGAGGTGCAAAACCAAGCCACAGGGTTTTCTCCCTTCCAGTTAGTTTTTGGCATACAACCACGGACCTATGTCTTTAATCCATGATTTATTGGTTGAAGATAATATACCCGAGGAAACTCAATCCTCATATGAATATGTCATCTCTTTAAGAAAGAGAATAATAGATGCTTGTAGGTTAGCTACTGCATCATCCGAAGAGTCTAAAGAAAAAGCTCGTCTATTTGCAAATCGGTATAGACGTCTTCGCCAACATATTCCTGGTGACGAGGCTTTTGTTTTACTGCCTTCGCATAACAATCGTCTACTTATCACATGGAGAGGTCCTTTTAGGATCATCTCAAGAATATCCGATGTCGACTACATCGTCGATATTAACGGAAAACACAAAACCTTTCACATTAACATGTTGAAAGAGTATTATTCACGTCCTGATTATTTACAATCAGTATTTCAAGCGACTGACGATCCTACCCCTCACATTCACATCTATACTAATTTGTCAGTTATACAAGAAGAAGAGTCTTCTTTTCAAGATGTACATTTGCCCATACCAGTTGTACCTCTTCATTCCACGGAAAACTGGAATGATGTCACTATTTCTTCTTCTCTTTCGACTGATCAACGACAGCAAGTTTCATCACTACTTCAAACGTATGATAAGGTTCTCACTGACATTCCAGGTCATACGTCAGCTATTCAACATGATATCCTTCTCACTGATGAAACACCTATCCGTATTCGTCCATATCCCATACCTTTACACTTTAGAGATAAGGTCGAAAAGGAATTAGATGAGATGCTTCGATTAAATATAATTGAGCCATCGTTGTCACCATATGCTTCATCTATGGTGATAATTAGAAAGAAAGATAATAACATTCGTCTATGTGTAGACTACAGAAAATTAAATAAAGTCACACAATTTGACGCAGAACCTTTGCCACTTTTAGAAGATTTATTAGTAAAATTATCTCATTCTACTTTCTTCTCTAAGTTTGATCTGTCAAAGGGCTATTGGCAAGTACCATTGACAGAAAGGGCAAAGCCACTCACTGCTTTCTCGACTCCCCGGGGCCTATTCCAATGGAATTGTATGCCTTTCGGGTTAGTCAACGCTCCTGCCACGTTCGTACGCATGATGCGTCGAATTCTATCTCATTATCCCAATGTCATTGCGTACATAGATGACATTTGTCTTTTCAGTGACTCATGGGAAGAACATATAGAAGGATTAAACTCATTACTGTCCACGTTACAAAATCATAACTTAACTGCTAAGCCATCAAAGGCATTTGTGGGTTTCCACGATATTTCTTTTTTGGGTCACCGTATTGGTCGCGGTATGTTATATACAGAGAACAGTAATGTCTCTAAAATCCTTAATATCTCCACACCTAAAACAAAGAAACAAGTGCGATCTCTATTAGGACTAGTACAATACTATGGGAAATTCATACCACATCTTTCGTCCATTACTGCTCCTTTCTCTTCATTACTTAAGAAAGGTGCAGCTAACGTGATTCGGTGGTCAAACGAACATCAAATCGCGTTGGATACCATAAAGAAATTTTTTTCGGATGCTCCTGTTTTAAGGTTGCCTAATGCGAATTTACCATTTGTCTTACGCAGCGATGCTTCTAATTTCGGCGTGGGAAGCGTCTTACTACAAGAATATAATGGCACCTTGCATCCAGTTCTCTATGTATCACGGAAGTTAACTCCGACTGAACAAAATTACTCAGTTTTAGATAAGGAACTTCTCGGACTTGTTTGGTCAATAACTAAACTCCAGAGATATCTGCTTGGATCACACTTTATTGTGGAATCAGATCAAAAAGCGCTTACTGCTCTCAACACAAAGGACGTGAAATCTGCCAAATCTACTAGGTATGCGATCGCTCTCCAACCATATAGTTTCACGATTCGATCCATACCTGGCACACAGAATGTTCTCGCAGACGTTTTGTCGAGATGTCCTAACGAATCACATTAACAGCTACGCACTGCAGATAACTGAACTTCGACACTGACAGTTCGTCAACTGTAACTTTTTACGTGTGATATCTCTATGACAAGAGTCATTAACATTCAGTCAAGTGAAATCTACAATGCTTATGTATCAAAATAACATGGAACGTTAAGATATATGACTATCGTTGTGAAAATAACATTTACTCACTCAGGATATTGAAGAGAGAATAACGTTGAATAAAACCAGACAATATTTTCTCACTGAAATAACATTGCGAACACTTGGTTGGTTTTTCATGGAACGGAACCTAGTATTATTTTACGGTTTCCTAACAGGACAATGGAACTTTCTTAATCTACGAAATTTAATGACATTGTTAATTTGTTTTTAAAATAAATAATTCGGTAGATTAGTAACCGTTGATACTTAGTTAATGAGTATAAGAATTAATTTGGATCACTATGAAATATTTAATTGTAAACATTTAATATTTATCACTCGGTAAGGACAGTGATTTAACATTTGCACTTTTATTAGTACCACAAAGGAACTTTTAGACACAGTTAAGTGTGTTGATCTCTACACGTGTTTAAATTGTATTCTTTCATTTTTTTTTCACTTGTCATTTTTAAGACATATCCATCACTTTTCTGTTTATTCATTGGTTTTTACATTTCTTTTCATTTTGCGTTTCTATTCGGTTGAATTCATTATTTCTATATGCGATTTTATTTATTTACCACATTGTACCAAAGGTGGTCAATTGTGGATGTATGCTTTTGTGCATACCTTTTGTTTATATGAGTTAACTTAAATTTCATATTTATGTTTGATGATTCTATGTCATGCTATAGTATTATTATATGATAATGTACACTTGAATCACCTCTAGTTTCGAGTAGTAAAGAAAAAAATTAATATAATTAATTTTTTGGGGGGGATTGGTAAGGAATCTGTAGAGCCCTTTTCGTAGGCCTTTACAGTCGTTTACAGATGAGGGTAGTCTCATATTTTATTAATATGTGGTCCTACCTCTGTAATAAACTTTACACACCGACTTACAGGATAGTAAGTATTATTGGTGAGTTTGATTTTTGTAGCGCACGATTGTGCACTTTTGCGAGTATTGGGTTACCCCGCCCGCATGTGTTGCCAAAGACCAGTCTACTAGAGGTGGGCAAATAGACACACTTAGCTGTGTCGAGACATTCGAAACAGTGGGTTAAACTGTGTCATAGCACTGTTTCGACACAACGGCACAGCGGCTCTTTTGCCCGTATCGGGGAGAAAGAAGTCTCTTATAGACAGTACCGGGGCGGGTATACATGAACTGTGTGAGACAATTTCCTCTGTTTTTACTGTCGTGTGTGAAAATCTATGGCGTTTCGTGTGACCACAATTCAATATTTTTACACAAGTCTTCATTGTGATGAAATAAAACGTAGATATGATGATAGCTGCAGTATATGGGAAAATAATAAAAAAAAAAAAACAATAATAATAACAGTAATAATAACACATGATATCAAACTAGAGTAAGCTAGTTTTGGTAGACAATGATTCAAATCCACACCGAGTACAGATATCAGCAGAGCTAATAAAGTGTCCATTACATTTATACGAACACACGGACACTTTCAACTTTAACATAGCGCCTAAAACATTGAGAGCTGCAGCACTGACACAATTTCCAGTGTCTATAACTTCTCAGCAAAAATAATATCACTTGTAAAATCAAGTCATCATAACACATCCCTGAAAAATATGACATGTTTGATATTACATACTAATGTTCCGAACGGTTTATTCGAGGCAGACACGAACTGAAACTGTGTCCATGTATCGAATCTGTCGGACTGTCGGACTCGGTGCTGTTTCGAAGCATCTGCAAAACAGCGAGGCAGACGGAACTGAGATTGTGTCGAACCAAACAAACCGGCAGTGTCGAATCGCTCGCTGTTTCGAAGCATTGTTTGACACACACACACAGTAGCCATCTCTACTCTGCAAAACAGCAAGGCAGACAGGAACACACTGTATCGACACGGCTAGAAGGCTCTGTGTCGAATTGTTCGGGTACGATACTGTTTCGAAACATTGTTTCGACACATACACACAGTAGCCATCTCTACAGTCTACGTCATAGCTGGGGTTGAGAAGTTGAGTGCCCAAGGATCAGTCCATTGATTCGTGGCGTTCGAACCCGTGTTGCGGGTATATTTTATTCTTGTGTATGACCGTCCGTCTGTTAAGAAGATGAGAACTCAGGTCAACAGTATTCTGGTGATTTTTCTTGGGAAGAGAAGCAAGTATGATTTAGATAATAATGTATTTCGTTCTCATGTAGACGTCTAGTTGTACCAATGACGTATTGGTTCAAAATGGAGTCCTACTTGAACTTATTATGTGAATTTTAAAGCCGACGGATTCCGACGTTAGGATTATCCAGGATTGGCTTGGTATATATTTTTATGATATGAATCAGTATTCGGCCGTTACGAATACGTACCCCGCAAAGCAGAGGTGACTCAAGTATTTGCTATATCTAAGCTATGATGCCCCGAAGGTCGGGGGCAGGAAATTGTATTATTGTCATTTTTACATTGATTGAAATAAGAGGCCAGTACTAAAAGGAGATACGTAGTATCGGAACATTATATGATATAGAAGACCTGACAAGGTTCTCCGTCATTGCCAAGGTCATAGGACAGTGGAAGATTGACATATCGTATATAACGGCCTCATTTGTTTACTTGGATGCTATGTTATGAACACTGTATAACTAGTCTGACGTTACCTAAGAGATTATCTTACGGAACGAATTAACTGTAATTTTAAATATGAAACTTACGTTGTGTGCTGTCTGGTGGAACGTCAACCGTCCGTCGTCAAAATTAAATGTTCGTCTAGTCAACTGTATGATGTCAAATAAATTGAATGAACTATATACCGTCTTGGCATTAGTTGATGTGCCCATGGTTGGAAGTTCAAGTTGACTTATTACTACATTGTTCAAAAATTGAATCCATTCGCGTTATGTCCAAAGTAGACAGATTCAACAAACCCACTTTCAAATAAAAGCATCTAACACATACATTATTTGTATTACTGTAATGTAAATTCATCATTTAAAAAGAAACCAGAGTGACTGCCACCAGGTAGTCATCCTCACAGATGCACTGTCTGTCCTGCAAGCTCTCAAGGGTGGTAAACTCCCGCATCTGAGAAATGAACTAAACAAGGTAGCTGCCAAAAAGAGAACCATACTTCAGTGGGTACCATCTCATTGTGGTGTACTCGGAAATGAAAAGGCAGATAAACTTGCAAAAAAGGGAGGAGAATGTGAACAAGAAGATAATGAAGTCACATACTTTGAGAAAAAGAGAGCTATCCAGACTATCAGAAGAGAACAGAACCAACCCAAAGACGACTATCACACTCTCGACCGGCAGGGACAGATAACTATTTTTCGACTCAGGACAGGGCATAACAAACTGAATAAACACATGCACAAGCTACGATTGTCTGCTTCACCACTGTGCTCATGTGGATTAAACGAACAAACTGCTGAGCATGTTCTACAGCAGCGGTTCCCAACCTTTTTTCACTTGCGTACCCCTTGGCAGCCCATTTCTATAAATTGTACCCCTAATATTAGCAAAATATTTGAAATTAATATAGTTGCTGTTATTCAAAATTTATAGATTATAACCAGAAATAAAGGGGCCAACCACGGGATTAAAAAACAATGTAATAAACAGGTGAACAAACAGTGCATATATTTTTACATTAAAAAAATCAGGTTACAATAAAAATTAACACATTTAATTTATTAATAATAATAATAATAATAACGTTGTTATTGTTAAAAGTTGAAATCACTTTTTATAACACACATGGCACGTGACCATGACAAATGTTCAGTGCGATCCTTGAGCTTGTTTTGAGGCACATAGTTTTTTTTTAAAATCAGGTTCAAATGATGTAAGATACAGTCTCAATTCTGGGCCTGCATTCAGTTTACTACGGTATTTATTTTTTTTATAAAGGTATAAGAAGAGAAAGCCATCTCCACCAGCTCAGTATTTGTAAATGGCAACAGAAACTTAAGCGCCTTGTCGGTCAGCTGTTCATATTCTCTGCTGATGTCTCCCCAAAAGTTAATAAGGAATTTTCCTTTGAATTCAGCTATTAAAGTAGTATCAGTCGAAAGTTCAATCAACTTCTCTTTTTCGTTGATTGATAATGTGGCTGCTTGGAAATATTCTTCTTCAAAGGGATTTACAATCCAGTAGTTCTCTTTTCCAGGTTTCGGAACGTACTTCTCGAAAGATGATTTTAGCCCTTTCAAGTGTTCAATTATTTTCTCGCTCATTTCCTGGGAGAGGTGCAGCTCGTTCTTAGATAGGAAATTATGCAGAGTTTCAAATACCCCAGGCTGGCCTTTTTCATTACACGACCTCCAAAAATCTAATTTTTTAATCGTAGATTCAATTTTGTCTGAAACATTGAAGATCGTTACCGAGCTATTCTTAAGTGCCAAATTTAGTTTGTTTATTTGTAGGAAAATATCCGATAAGTATGCAAGACTCTGAAGCCAATCACAGTCGTGTAACTTTGAAGTAAGTTGGAAAGGATGGTCCTCAAAAAAAAGTTGGACTTCATGTCTAAGTTCGAACAGCCGGGTAAGGACTTTACCACGAGAGAGCCACCTTACTTATGTATGAAGGAGCAGGGTAGAATGAAGATTATTCATCTCTTCACACAGTGCTTTGAAAAGCCTTGAGTTTGTGGACTTTGACTTTATAAAATTAACCACTTTCACAGCTTCATCAAGAACGACTTTTAATTCACCAGGGAGGCGGTTATATGCAAGGCGTTGCCTGTGGATGCAGCAGTGGCTCCAGGTTATATTGGGGGCTACCTTCGTGACACGAGCGCGAAGACCGGAGTAGCAACCTGACATAGACTTGGCTCCGTCAGTGCATAGTCCACCACAATTAGACCAATTAATATCCTTTTCTTTGAAATAAAAATCAATAGCATGAAATATATCAAGACCTCTTGTAAGCCCCGACAGAAAGCAAAAGGTTTTCTTCAACTTCATTGCTTTTCAAATACCTCACAATAACAAGCAAAACAGCGAAATTAGCTATATCTGCGCTTTCGTCAACTTGAAAAGCAAAGAATTTACTTTTTTAAATTCTACTTATTATTGTCGCGTCTACATCGTCAGACATATCCTGCATTCTTCGAGAAATTGTATTGTTCGAAAGAGGGATAGCGTTCATTTTGCGAACATGTTCCTCTCCGAGCATGCACAGAACGGCATCTTTTATACAAGGAGAAATTAAATTCTCAGCTATAGTATGATTTTTACCACATTTAGCAATACGATAACTAATACGGTAGGAGGCTTCAACCGCATTTTCGTTATCTTTGTTAGCTGACGACAAGTACGATGTCACATTATATTGTTTCGATAGGCGCTGAATAAAATTGCGTTCCTTGTTTTCATAACTGGGGTGTTTTGTTTGTAAATGCCGCAAGAGTAACGAAGGTTTCATGCTACCATTGGATAATACTTCCCGACACACTACACAGTGGGGCTTAGCACAGTCCTCATCTCTTATAAACGAAAACCCATACTTCATGTATTCGTCACTGTATTTTCTCTTTTTAGCTCTATGTAAAACTGAAGATCGTGTCTTTTCACTATCCTGCACCAAAGTCTAAGGCGTGTCCTGAGAAGTACTTGGCGATTGATCACATTCCACATTATGTTTCAGCTTTTTTACTGTGTCGGTTTTCAACCACTGATCAATATCTGATAATACACAAATTGAACAATTAATCACTTTAAGTTAAGTTAAAACAATGACAACAACTACTGTATATAGAAACACTGTCTCACGTTTGTAAAATTTGGGTCAAGAATCGACACTACGTATTACTTCCGGGACATTAGACGTTCATAGATAGTGTGGAAAAACAAGTCATATTTTTGATGAAATATTCAACGGCACAACTACAGGGTGTTTATAAAGTCGCTGTGCAGTGAAATTTACGCCCGGGCGAGACTACGTCACCAGAAATGTGGTTTTCAATTGGGGCTTGTTGTGTAATGCTGCACACGGGATTGTGGAACACAGCATTGGAACACAGAATATCATGACGTAAATTTGCATCATTCGTGACGTAATTTCTAAAATATGTTTCAAATTCACTGCACAGCGACTTTATAAACACCCCGTATAATCCCATAGTCATCATAATGAATACTTTTGTGTAAAAATATTGAATTGTGGTCACACGAAACGTCATAGATTTTCACACACGCCAGTCCAAGCAGACAGCACGCCAGTGGCGCGCAAGAAGAGATTGTCTCACACAGTTCATGTTGTATAGTATAGCGTTGAATTACTTTCACAACTTTTGACTTTTTTTTTACACTGTTGACATATGTATCTGTTTTCCGCCATTACTCAATTTTTTTCGCGTACCCCTGAACGTCCTGTCGCGTACCCCCAGGGGTACGCGTACCACAGGTTGGGAACCGCTGTTCTACAGGACTGTCCTCTGTATGACCAGTTAAGAAAGATATACTGGCCCAATGACTCAACACTAAACTCAAAGCTATATGGAGTTAAAGATAAGGTGACCATATTTTCAAAACCCTAATCCGGGACAAAATAGTAGATTTGACCTATTTCAATGCAAAAAATCGGGACAAAAGGGTAAAGAAAAGGTCAAAAGTCGGGACATGTCCCGGAAAAATCAAGTTGATGTCAATTTAAAATAATATACATTTTATATATACATTTGAATAACATACATTTTACAGTATAAGTTTAACTACTTAAACTAATAAGAGAGAAAAACATAAATAATCCTTACTTAAGGTGAAGCTGAGTTACTGTACTTTTCAGATGAGTGGATTTTTATCAATAGGTCCTTCTTTGCAAGCAGCATCTTAAATAACTCGACACATGTCAACATAGCTTTCAAAGTTTCAACACCTAGCTGTGTTTTATCACTTGCCCATAAGCTGTTCATCAAAGAAAACACTCTTTCTGTGGCAGCATTTGTTCCAGGTAGACAGAAAAAAAAACTCTGCCAACTTCAATATATTTGAAAATGTCACACTATTGTTTTTGAAGTGGGAAACCATTTCAGTCCAACGTTGTGGTGGCAATGTTTTTTTGGCACTCCATTCACTAATTTTCTGAGAAGTAACAAACTGCTTCATATAGACATATTCGTCATAAATTTCAGTTTCTGTAAAGTGGGCTGAAGGTAATGTTTGAATCACTAGGGATGATGATATCTCAATATCTGCCCAAATTGGTATTCTGTTCAGCGTTACCCAGCTGTAGAATTCTAGGTCTTGAAAATTTTGTGCAGCCCATTTATTCAAATAATTGAAAGCTGTTTCATAGAACGAAGAAACGCTAGCATGAAACTTTTTCACATCCTCCTTTGGAAGTTCTTCCATTTCCAGCTTTTCAAGGATTAGCTTAACTCTTGATGGCAAGAAACAGTCTTCCAGTCTGGACTTCAAAATAGTTTTCAACCTGTTGATGCCGTCAATGACTTTAAACACAGTGACCGTCTGTCCCTCTATTTTGTGCACTGCTTCATGGTATGGAGAGGCCTGACTGTGAACAAAAACAAGTCATGCCTCAGATAGAGGATTTTCAAAGAATATCTGTATAAAAACTGGGCATCTGTCTTGAGATTGAAAATATGATTTTAGAGGCAGGAACATCTGAAGAACCCTTTCAACAGCAGGCAGCAGAGCAAGCCACCTAGTCTGAGCATAACCTAAGATCATCTTGAAGTCTGTTTCCACAAACTGGCAAAACTCCTTCAGTCTTTCAACTCGTACTGTGTATGATTTGAAGAGTAGATAAATTTTAGCAATAATCAGCTCGACATCAACAGGCAGCTGTTCGAACAGTGTTGTGGAAAATATGACCTGCATACCCAACTCCTAAAAGACCATGTGCAAGGTTTTCTTGCAGTTTTTTGAAAACATTGTTCTGTCCTTTCCTTTCAGCACCTCTGTCGTAATTTTATTTGAGATAGGTCTTAGAAATAGTGGTCCCGTTACAGTGAAGAATGATGGTGAAGGCTTTATGATAGAAAGGGTTAAGAAATAGATAGTTGATTCACAAGGGTGCTGAAAAGAGTAAGGGCAGTCTCTGAGATCGGGTAATTTCTCCTATCTGCCTATCTTACGACAATTTTGTTTATCTGTAGACTCCTAAACCTCTCCTGGCGAAACAATTTTTGCCAGTTACTCAACACTCTTGTACACACACCAATTTGGTGCTCCAAAGACACAAACGTGAATACAAACTACACATAACATATATGGGGTAATGGGTCGGCCAACACAGTAATATAAGGTTAATGGCGTTTATTTGTCATTTAAACCAAATCACAACATTCAGCATGGTACAGTTAAAAATCATAGTTACAGATAAAATACAAGTAACAAGGTGGAGGTTGGGGGGGGGGGGGGGTTTGAGGAGTAGTATCCCAAATATGCCCGTCCCGCTTGTATAGACAAAGAAAACCCAGTCCAAAGACCAGTGGTTATCAAAAAGAGATAATTTAACCTAAAAAGATAGATTAATTTATTCTGATAGGGGGTTTTACAATATTTGGTATGGGGTGTAGGAACAGAGCCCTAGTATTCTCCAAGTTATCCCTTGACTAAGCAGATTAAGGGAGGGGAAATGAGCAAAGGTAAGCAATCCCGCTTAAAGAGAACAACACAAGGAATACAGTATAAAGATATTTACCAAGTAAAGAGAATTATAAGTTTAGCTAATAGGTCTCATTCATTCATGCACGCTAGCGATGGCCATCACACATTTTCTCACACTTACCGATCGTAGAATCTGGCACTCCATAGAATAACACAAACAGCAATTAAATTACTCAATAAAAGGTATGAGTCTTTTCCTTCGTTTTCCAGCCCCAGATTAGCGGGTTTGGCGTTTAGCAAATTTTCCCGTAATCGCTGGAAGGTGAAGCATTAGTGTTCCTTTTTTGATTATTATTTAAAAAAGTTTCTATGGGATGGCACTGGCTCAGGTAAAGTTATGAGACGGTGGTGGTCTCCTGGATTTTCACCGCTGGTGGTGGAAAACTTCTATAGCGTGATGACAAAGACTGAACAGTGAGGTAGGTTTTTCTTCGGGGTTTGTTAAATCCAGTGAAAAATACGTGACTGTCAGTGTACATAGATGATGTATTCTTGTCCACATCAGACCAGTAAAAAATTAAATATATCGCTCTGGCAATTGTTCTTCTCCAGTTAATCTTTACAGACTATATTGATTTATGATTTAAATAGTCTTGGGTTTGCTTTCTCTCATGTAAATTTAGACAGCGAGACCGCACAGGCCGCCACAAGATTGTATTTAAATGTTCAAAAACTTCTGGATGTTGAAGAACCGAGTCTGGAGGACTCTATAATTTTGCTGGGACGCAAAGGTGTATGATCATTCTATGTGAAAAAAATAGAAAAACATGCAATCATATGCTCAATACGTATCATATTCTGACGCGCGATAAATTTACAGTTAAGACTAATTTTATACACTCGCGTATTCAATTATATATATTTAAGAAAAACTCTCCGCGAGTCTAATGGTTAAAAACACACATAAATATATATGTATACAGAACTAAACTGTATTAATTTGCTATAAATCCCTTAACAGCTTCAAAATTAATTTAAACATCTATTATATTGGGAAATAACGTATACATATCATTTAATTTACAACTGTAAACTTTCGAGATGGGTTTATTTAATAGTTTTAAATTAACACAAAATCCAGTGAAATAAAATGAAAGAACTAGACCACTGATCACGTGAACTAATATATTACCACTGGCAAAACAGAATGACTTTAAGACTCCAATATAGAAGATATGCACAGGAAATCTTGTTCTATACAGCTAGTACTATGTTCAAACTCGCTGGCGCAAATGATAAACGCATTCTTCAGTGGTCTCAATATATAATTAAAGAATTGAAAGATAGGGGGGACACACGAAAGTTCGCAACTTTTTTGAAATCAGGGAACTTTTCTGATTCTGCGCCGCCAGTCCCCACTCTGTTACCCAACTCTCTACCGCTTAGACTTTCCCCGCTCGTCTCGTTCTGCGAGCGGTTCTCTGGTTCCCACTGAGGTGTTAAACGACAGCGGAAACTGCTTCGTCCGTTTTGGGGACCACTACTGCCTTTGATCGTATCCCGCTTTCCTCGTTGGACTCTGGCAACGCCCTACTAGGCGGGAGGACTGGCCAAGTAGGGAAATAACTGCTTATAATCGCTCTAGAGATTTGCGGTAGGCGTGGTTTAACCTCCCCTTTAAGACAAAACGGTGTCCTGGATGCACGCATGAAACTGTCTACAAATTAATTATTCAACGTGTTGAAAATCCACGTGGAAATGATGCATACTAATGAGCCCAGGTGGTAGAATTCCCCGTTGCTATTGTGTTTCACACAAATCCAGGGGCTGCGAAGCTATACGAGGCTACTGTCCTATCATCTAACAATTCAGGGACTTCACTTTTCATACTATACGTACGTCACAACCTCCAAATTTGGAATTTGTGTTGTCTGCGCATAATCCAACTACTTTCCTGTCTAAACCATTTTCAGTTATGCAATCATTAAGAAAACTACTTACAATATCAGATGTTTCACCTGGCAATGACTTTAACTCTAATATTTTAATTTTCACTCCATTACTGTGATCAAAGTATCTGACAAGCAAAGGAAAAATCTTGAATTCTTTGTGGTTGGATGCATCTGTCAGTACAGAAATAAATGTACCTGAAGTAATTTTGATGTGCAATCCATAGACCTGAAAGTATGATTGTGTAGCACTGTATGGTATGCAAAGGCGCCTTCTATAGCAGCTAATTGCTCTTCTTGGTCACCAATTTTATCAGCTCTGAAGAAAGTGGTTAACGACGAGCTTGATGCAGCTGTAACGACGGCTCTCTTATGTTTCTCACTGCTTACGTGGTTCTTAATATCACCACGTCCACTATGGCTTATCGAAAACCCGGAGGCACATATATTGCATCGTACATTGAAGTTTGATGTACTCTTTTTAATAAACGGATATTCCTTTTGTAAATCTTCATTGAAACTGCATTTACGCTTTGGTACAATTTTCTTACAACAATAACAAAATATGAACAAATAGTTCACCGTTTAAATTAAATAAACGTATACCGTACGCAAAATCTTGGTACTTTACCACTACCTAAAATTTGAAATAACTGCGAATATCACATTCGAACTACAAAACTAATTCGCGGTCCTGACAACCTCTTGTGCTGTTTCGGCGCCAGTTCACTAATAATTAAAAATTCCCTCAAGTCAGCAACGGAATAATAATTTTTTTTAAATCTGTGAGATTTATGCCAAATTGGCAAATTCGTCCAAAACCGGGACAAATTGGCGTCCCGGATTGTATCGAAAAAAAGTCGGGACAAATTATCAAAAATGGTCGAAAACCGGGACTGTCCCGGAAAAACCGGGACGTCTGGTCACCTTAGTTAAAGAGGAACTTCAAACAACAGTCAATTGGTGTATTTCATTATGATATTTGAAATCAGCATGTCAAAATCAATAAGAAATGGTATATTTAATTTCTGGTACAAATAACTTTTGAAAATTTGTTGACTAGTGAATGATGGAATCAAAAATGTAAGGATAAGTAGTGCTACGAGTATTCAGCACAAAGAAATAAACATGAGTGGTGGAATCTAAATATAGAAATGGACAAGCGTACGCTAGGTGTAAGATACAAAACCAATAACCACTTGTTGCCTTTGCCTTCTGACTACCTCATCCTCATATGCATTTTAGTAAAATCTTTTGCATTTTTTAGTGGCCCTGGTTAGACTGGAATATTCCACGTCCCCCTGTTTCGATCACAGAAAGCGCTAGCCTCTCGAAATAAGTTGAAAACACGGGTCGTCAATATACCAGCTGTAGAACAAGAATCTCCAATTATTTCTTAGGGAAAGAAAAGAAAGGGAACTAGTATAGTTAAGTCTAGTACACACCGTTCCCCTACGACAGTATCTACTATGAGACTACCTTTTTATTACGTATTTTTTAATGGACGGCCTTATTTGTTTTATTATTGTCATATTTATTTGTATTTTGTTGTTGTTGCGTAGTTCAGCTTCCTGTGTGCGCTGATGTCATAACCTGTCTGTGTGCGAGCGCCTAGCGTAGAGGGGTCATTGGTTAGAGCGTTTGCCTCATGTAACAGAGTTAGGGGCCCTTCTCAAATTACGTAACACAAGGGTGGGGGTGTCTGAAATATGTTTTTTTTTTACGCACATGTGGCTGGAGGAGGGGGCTGGAAATGTCAAAAATCTAGTTACGTAATTTATGAACGGCCCCTTACCTGGTTCGAAACGTTGGTAGCGTCATGCACCATTTCATTTTTTTTAAATTGAAGAATACAATTATCTCGGTCAACCTCTAATTAGGATATAAAGTGCCTCTATGTCAATACACAATCATGGTACGCCATCTCGTAAAGCTGGATCTAATATAGTGACGTCTCTAACACTTGGAAGTGTAAAGTGGTAGTGGTGTATGCAGTGCCGGTTGGGTGATGCATCCGCGCCGACATTTATTTGAATGAGAAAAAAAAAAACCATGTAAACAAAAGAAAATTAAAATTCTAAAAGAGCAAGAGAAATAAAACTGAAAATTTCGGCAAGAAAAATGAAACAGAAAACTGCAAAGTAAAAATGATTTTGCTTACATAAAACTGATCGTTTTAAATATGTCTGTATTATTCCCTTTTCGAAAACGGCGCATCGATCGCCTCTCTGTAATTCATAATGAATGAAGATTAAAATGGTCTACAATATTTGAGAAATAAATGTATTATTATTTTGTTGTTGTAAACAGCTACATTGAGCATCACTTGCGGAGATTACAGTGTCATTCAACTCAGTAGCACTAAACTTCGGAAGGTCCAAACTGGATGGCTCCGGCATGAATGGAAAACGTCCATAGAAGTCTCGAATATTCCGGAAATGGTGTGGATCTACTGTCCTGTTCATGCAGGGGTATGCGGCGATGAAAGAGCTGACAGACTAGCTTCAAGAACACCCATAGATGTTGCGTTGGATATGGATAACAGAGATACTGGGGGCAATTTATGATCGCCTATTAGAGAATGACACTGCATTCGATTAATCATCAAGGCTATGATTGCTAGAATTAGGCATCAAACGTAGGACCAGCAGGAATGAACGTATGAGAGGATGCATCCGACGTGTATACAACCAGCTCTCGACAGGAACAATTAGCATTCATATGCTTGGACATTAGCTGAGGAAGACTGGGCACCTATTTGTTTGTCCGAGATGCAGTGACGTTGATTCTGATCAATAATAACAAAATCATTAAATTGAGTATCGTAAGATTTGTTTACAAGTTTACATATTTGGAATCTTTATTCATTTTCCTATGAATCCATGTGTCGTGAGAAATTCTAATCCACATATATAAATTAAAAAGTAAATGTAAAGCCTAACAAATAACTTCAATAAAAAGAAAGAAGAATGGTAAAGAACAGTGCTGTCACAATGACTGTACTCGAAATCCCCCTTGTTTTCTCCTTCGTCTGCAAATTGTAACGTTTCACGTTGATAGTAAAAGCCTACTGCTTCAATACCCGCTTTCTACGATAAAACGTGTACTGCCTTTCTAAGAAAAACCTTGAGATACGCAAGCTGACCTATATTTAATATTCCATTCATGTCATTTTATACACTAAGTTACCATAAACGAAAGACAGATGGACTAAGGATAGAAAGAAAGGGAGGGGCTGAAAGCCGGAACGCAGGCAATACTACCACAGTCTCGCGATACACAATTAATGCCACCCCTAACACGCGTGTAAGGCCACAAGCACTAGTTTTTTTCAAATCGACAGTGATAAAAAACACTACCCATACGAGAGTTAGGTTTTAAAAAACTTACAAAACGCTTATTAGGAAACATGACATTCTACTGTTTTATGTCTGAAATCCTGACATTAGTATGACAGTACAGCAGACGCCACAAAGTTTGGAAGTGAGGAGGTGGCAACAGCACGACTATCCTAGAAGAAAATGCATATTTTGAACGCAGCCACTTAGCTCCTTTAAATTTGTATATTTGGGTTCCTTAGGACTTGCTGACAAATAATATGTTAAGTGTTACGCAAATAGTCTAGGAATTAACAAATTATAGCCAAAAGAAATAGTGAGGGATGTCAGACAACACCAAAATCAGAATCGCTCAGTGGCAGATTTTCACACCACCATTGTACGGGAAATAGGTCCCCATGTTACCTCCTATTTGATTGGCGGAAAGTAAATGTAAGGCTAAACACGATTAGTCGGGCTATAAATATTGATTCTTTGTTGTTAGGGAAACGTGAGTAGGAGTACTTTTTTTCAAACGCTTGTGTAAACATGGCTCGATTGGTTAGACCCGCCAATATAGGCAATTGAAGCGTTAGTTCAGCACCACATTTTCAAATAAACTTACTAAAGAACCAGTGCGTTGAGCGCCAGTGCATATTTTTCTAAATAAAAGCCTGGAACATCGGCAGATCGGATTTTGTGCCTATTCATTTCCAGTCAACGTAATTCTGTATTATTTCCATGAATTGTGGTAAGCTTGAAATATTTGATATCTTTTTAATGAAAATTGAATGTAAATTGATAATTTATGTCTGTATATATGTGTGGTTCAGTAGCGAACATGAGGTAAAGCCTATATAGTGCTCCAACCTGAACAGAAGGTGTCGGAGGAAAGTAAAACTACATGGAATTGCCAAACAGTACACTGACACCTATCTTATTGACTAGAAAGAAATAATGCTGGAATTGCAGAGGCGTAGTAACCATTAGGGAGGAGTATACTGGTGTAAATTATTTCAGATGAAGATAACAGTTGGCCTACCGCTCTGAACTCAGTGTTTGTTATGTATTGTGTTCAGTCTGGAAATTTATTATAAATTAGTTCTGAAATAGGAGGTACAACCTTCTTGTTTCAGGGATCGTGGTCCTAAAGTTATCGAGCAGCACCTGGTCTGAGCTTTGCTGAACCTAGAGGCTGACAGCATACTCCTGGGTCCAGATAGTGACCAGTGAGGTGTCTCCAGAACACAGGGAGGCTATCGAGCAGAGACTTTCCACATATATTGGGGTCTCGCTCCAGGGATATTGAACTTTCTCCTGTTATATATATTGGGAATAATAAAGAATTAAAAGGTATCCTTGGGTGGAAATAAATGACGTTGAGCTCTCAGTGCCTGTGGTGTCTTTGGATAAGTAATATTAGATTGTATTGTTTAGTTAGACATTACCTACATTTACCTGTTAGAAAATGGCGGACCTGGCCAAATTTCGATCTGCTGCTGTACAGACTGCGAAAGAGTTAGGAATGGACGGGCAAATTATGATTGCTTATGTCACTGCTGAATGTGACAAATATATTGAACGAGAAGAAAGAAGATTGACTGCAGAAAGAGAAGAGAAGAAATTAGCTGCAGAAAGAGAAGAGAAGAAATTAGCTGCAGAAAGAGAAGAGAAGAAATTAGCTGCAGAGAGGAAAGCAGAAAAGGAGGAGAAGAGATTACAAAGGGAACATGAGTTACGACTAAGGGAGTTTGAGTTTCAAGGCCATGCTCCTGAAAATGGTGCCAGTCCCTTTACCTCTGATGCCACTGCTAGCCAGGGAGCCTCAACCTCAGCTATGAATTTTCATTTAGATCATTTTGTTGAGAAAGACGATGATATTGAGAGCTATCTAAATAGATATGAACTATTAGCTACCACATATGGGTTAGAGAGAGAAAGGTGGAGCTTAAAGTTATCTCAAGGTCTTCGTGGGGCAGCTTATGAAGTTTTTGCCAAAATGAGCAGAGGTGATCAGGAAAATTATGACATGCTAAAGCAGGCTCTTTTGTTAAGATATGAAAAGAACGCAGAATTTTATAGGAAAAAATTTAGGAATGCTAAACTACTGTCAGGTGAAACCTATCACCAGTTCTCTGCACGGTTAGAGACATACTTGGAGAAATGGACTTCTCTGGGGAAAACCCAAGATCTTAAGGAAATGGTCCTTATAGAACAATTAAGAGAGTCCATGGCTCCAGACCTGAGAAAGTTTCTCATGGAACAAGGTGCAAAGAGGCTGGGTGAGTTGCTAAATGTTGCAGAAAGGTATCAAGCGGCTCAGGCAGAGGTATCAGGTAATAAAAAGAAACAGGTAGAAAATTTTAGGGCACCACAGAACTTTAATAAATTTGATCCTAGAGATCAAAACAAAGGTAAGCACCAATTTGATAGGCCACGGTATGACAATTAAAAAAAAACCCCACAATTCGATGAAAGGAAATATGATGAAAGAAAATCTTTCAACCAAGGGAAAAGGTGGTGTAAAAATTGTAAGATGAACAATCATGACACTGACCGTTGCAGAAGGAACCCTATAGTTATGGCCACCCTTCAGGTCAGGTCGACCTCAAGAAAGGAGGAGGATATCCTGATAGATACCACTCCAGAAGAGATGAGGAAGGCACAGGCTGGGGATAAGACCCTCAAGCCTTGTTTCAGGAAATTGTCAACTTGTCATACAACTCCAGGCAAGGGAGATTTTTACATGAAAAACAAGTTGATGTATAGGAAGACTGGAGCTAGATCCAAAGGTCACGGACAGCTGGTACTTCCTAAAAGATATAGGGCAGAATTAATAAGGAGCCTACATGTGAAACCAGATGGGGACCATGAAAAAATAGGTACCATCATCCAAAAGGTGGCTCACAATTATTATTGGCCCAAGGCAAGATGGGACTGAGAATTTTGTAGAAAGGTGTAGCATAGCACATGAGGGAACACCCACAAGTGGGAACATGGATCAGGACCTGGACACGCCAAGGGGCAAAATTAGGCCTGATAATAAAAAGAAAAATAAATTTGATAAAGTGGACCAAATGGAATGGGAAGCCCCTTTTCACGGACAAGCTTCAATTAACTGTTTTACAATGGCCACTATGCGGAGAGTGCAAAGAGATGTCTTACCCCAGGATAAGCCGAAAATCCCTCAATCGGACTTAAACCAACTGGAGGAAGAAGATGTAGAGAGGAAATCTCTCATCAAGAATTCTAAGTGGGGAGACAGCCCCAAGAGAAAAATTGGTAGCGGTCGTTTTGTGAATGAAAATTCTGGGAAGAAAAATCATCACTATAGAGCTTCGAGTGGAAGAGACCATACCGGTGCATGGACAAATAGGTCCACAAAATTAAAGATCCATAAGTAGCTCTGTTAAGAACGTGGACTGACGAAAAGGCAGAGGAAAATATTACATCCTCATACCAATATGTGAAAGAGCTGACCACTCGTTTAAAAACTGGCTGGAAACTTGCCAATGAAAATTTGAAACAAGCCAGGAAGAAACATGCTGCCTATTATAGCAGGAAAGCTAAAGACAGAGATTTGGCTGTGGGAGAGAAGGTACTGCTTCTTCTACCCGGTAGCCAGAATAAGTTACAAATTGGATGGCAAGGTCCATATACAGTTCTAGAGAAGGTGTCTAGAACAAATTATAAGATAGATAAGAAGGGGAAAGAAAAAATCTATCATGTGAATCTCCTGAAGAAATATTTGGAAAGAGAACATCAGGAAGAGACACACTTGTTGACCTTGTCCATTGCCATGGAGATGAAAAAGGAACCACTTTCATCATTTGAATATCCATTACACCCCTGTGAGACAGCGGCACAGGTGAAAATCAGTACACATTTAACGAAAACTCAGAAAGAGAGAGTGCAACAGGTTCTAGATAATCATACAGAGGTGTTAACAGACCGACCAGGGCATACAAACCTATTGGAATATGATATGAAGCTGATAGACCCCACACCTGTCTGTATGAAACCCTATTCGATTCCGTTTGCTAAGGAGAAAGCTTTGAAGGAAGAGATATACTATTTGTTGAAGGAAGGAATTATTTCACACAGTGAATCTTCGTATAGTTCCGGTGTTGTACTCTTAAGGAAACCCTCTGGAGAACATAGACTCTGTATAGATTACAGGAGACTGAATGCTATTACAGAAGGACAGGTGGATCCATTGCCGGACACAAATCAGTTGTTTGCCAGGCTAAATAAAGCTAAATATTTCTCAAACGTGGATCTGAGTAAAGGATACTATCAGATTCCAGTAAAGCCTGAGGTTAGACCATACCTAGCTTTTAGTACCTCAGAAGGACACTATGAGTTTAATAGATTGCCATTTGGATTGAAGAATGCGCCTAGTGTCTTCTCTAGAATGATGAGAAAATTATTGGACCCTCTGAATAATCCATGTATCACAAATTTCATGGATGATATCCTTATAGCAACAGAAACATTTGAGGAACACATTGACTCTCTGAACATGCTGTTTAATCGACTTAGGGAAGCGAATTTAACAGCCCGACCAACCAAATGTTGCGTTGGATGTAAAGAATTGGAATTTTTGGGACACACAGTTTATTAGGGAAACATGACCCCTGACCCAAAGAATTTAGAGAAACTACAGAAAGCCCCGAGACCACAAACCAAGAAGGACGTGAGATCCTTTGTCTCATTATGTGGTTTCTACCAAAAGTATATCAAAAACTTTAATTCCATATGTGCACCGTTAACTGATTTGACACGTAAGGGAAATCCAGATCGAATTACATGGACACCACAATGTGAAATGGCTTACCAGGAATTGAAGGAAAAGCTCACAAGTAAACCTATTTTGAAATTACCTGACTTAAGTCAAGAATTCATTGTAAGGACAGATGCCAGTAATATTGGGTTAGGTGCAACTTTGCTACAGAAATCAGATGCATTGGATGGGGAATTAAGCCCAGTGGCATATGCTAGCAGAAAGTTGAATAAAGCTGAAACCAATTACTCAACTAGCGAAAAGGAATGTCTTGCAGTAATATGGGCGATAAAGAAATTCAATATTTATCTGTATGGGAAGGCATTTAAGTTGCAAACGGATCACAAACCTTTGTCGTTTCTAGCGCAGGCTAGACAGGAGAATTCTAGATTACTCCGTTGGTCATTATTGATGCAGCCATTTGAGTTTAGCATAGAGTATATAAGTGGAAAAACAAATCTGGGAGCGGATTTTTTAAGCCGCCATCCGTGTGATGAGAATCACCCTAAACCCCAGGAATAATAAGAAATTTCTCTATGTGTATATAGAATTATAGACTGACATATAACGTCTGTTTTAAGTGGGGAGGATTTGTCGTGAGAAATTCTAATCCACATATATAAATTAAAAAGTAAATGTAAAGCCTAACAAATAACTTCAATAAAAAGAAAGAAGAATGGTAAAGAACAGTGCTGTCACAATGACTGTACTCGAAATCCCCCTTGTTTTCTCCTTCGTCTGCAAATTGTAACGTTTCACGTTGATAGTAAAAGCCTACTGCTTCAATACCCGCTTTCTACGATAAAACGTGTACTGCCTTTCTAAGAAAAACCTTGAGATACGCAAGCTGACCTATATTTAATATTCCATTCATGTCATTTTATACACTAAGTTACCATAAACGAAAGACAGATGGACTAAGGATAGAAAGAAAGGGAGGGGCTGAAAGCCGGAACGCAGGCAATACTACCACAGTCTCGCGATACACAATTAATGCCACCCCTAACACGCGTGTAAGGCCACAAGCACTAGCTTTTTTCAAATCGACAGTGATACAAAACACTACCCATACGAGAGTTAGGTTTTAAAAAACTTACAAAACGCTTATTAGGAAACATGACATTCTACTGTTTTATGTCTGAAATCCTGACATTAGTATGACAGTACAGCAGACACCATAAAGTTTGGAAGTGAGGAGGTGGCAACAGCACGACTATCCTAGAAGAAAATGCATATTTTGAACGCAGCCACTTAGCTCCTTTAAATTTGTATATTTGGGTTCCTTAGGACTTGCTGACAAATAATATGTTAAGTGTTACGCAAATAGTCTAGGAATTAACAAATTATAGCCAAAAGAAATAGTGAGGGATGTCAGACAACACCAAAATCAGAATCGCTCAGTGGCAGATTTTCACACCACCATTGTACGGGAAATAGGTCCCCATGTTACCTCCTATTTGATTGGCGGAAAGTAAATGTAAGGCTAAACACGATTAGTCTGGCTATAAATATTGATTCTTTGTTGTTAGGGAAACGTGAGTAGGAGTACTTTTTTTCAAACGCTTGTGTAAACATGGCTCGATTGGTTAGACCCGCCAATATAGGCAAATTGAAGCGTTAGTTCAGCACCACATTTTCAAATAAACTTACTAAAGAACCAGTGCGTTGAGCGCCAGTGCATATTTTTCTAAATAAAAGCCTGGGACATCGGCAGATCGGATTTTGTGCCTATTCATTGCCAGTCAACGTAATTCTGTATTATTTCCATGAATTGTGGTAAGCTTGAAATATTTGATATCTTTTTAATGAAAACTGAATGTAAATTGATAATTTATGTCTGTATATATGTGTGGTTCAGTAGCGAACATGAGGTAAAGCCTATATAGTGCTCCAACCTGAACAGAAGGTGTCGGAGGAAAGTAAAACTACATGGAATTGCCAAACAGTACACTGACACCTATCTTATTGACTAGAAAGAAATAATGCTGGAATTGCAGAGGCGTAGTAACCTTGAAGTCATGATGACAAATAACAACATAGCTTGAAAAAAACAAAACCAGTATTACCTCCTATTACTACTACACAACTGACACACATAGGATAATATTAATAAAATATGTCACTACAAGGTTCATATTGATAAATTCTGTACATATAAATTGTAATTACAATTGATTGTGATTCCTGGTTCACTTTGTAGTTGAATCAGGACATATATATTAGTGAAAGTAATTAATACATATTTATATTTGAAACTTTACCAGTGCCTCATTTAAGATAGTCTTATAGAGTGTTAAATGTGTGTGAGTGTCACAGTGTTGTCAAGTGTGGTGGAATAAATTAAATTGTTTATCTGTCTGTTGTTGTTGTGACTTACACTTCATCATATACATACCCTAGACATTTAACGTAGTCATCACAATATTCCAGAATAATTCTGACTGAGGTATAATGTGGTAGCAAGTAAGGTTATCTGTAAAACACTACACCTATTAGATACCTTCACAGCTGATCTCAGTCAGTACACTAAGTCCCCTATAAATATTTATAACATCCCACTTTACCACACCATGCTGGTCATTAATTTGTACATTTGATTGTTATGAAATTCATTGCATCTGTGCAGGCAAGGGAGAAAACCAAAAATGCACGCAACCAATAAAAAAATTCATTCACATTATCCTCAGTATCTGGTATGTCCACCGTGTGCTTGCAAACAAGCTTGGCAGCGGCTCCGCATGGAACGCACAAGTCTCTGAAGGAAATTCCGGGGAATCAAGTCCCATTCACGTGTAAGAGCAGCTTCGAGCTGTTGCAGATTAGCTGGAGAACCTTGCCTGTAGACTCTGCGTCCAAGCTCGTCCCACATATGTTCTTTAGGGGACATGTCTGGTGATAGGGCAGGCCAATCAATCGTCACAATGTTCTGCTGCTGTAGATATTGCTGCGTAATGCATGCGGTGTGCGCACGTGCGTTATCCTGCTGGAGAAGCTGCAAGTCTGGATAATTTATGAACGCAGGAGCAACCAATGCATCCAGAACCTCATCTCGATATGTCACAGCATTAACATTTCCACGGAAGACGTGAAGAGGCAAGCGATGGTGAAAACTGAATCCTCCCCAAATGTGAATACTGCCACCTCCAAATCGGTTGTGCTGACGAACACAGCAATCTGCAAAGCGCTCTCCACACCGTCGCCACATCCGCATACGTCCATCAGCAAAGGATATATTGAATCTGCTCTCGTCTGTGAATAGGACAGCATTCCACTGCAGTCTAGTCCATCTGACATGTTGCTCTGCCCATTGCAGGCGCTGCTGACGATGTCTGTGAGTCAAGTTTGGCCCAACATAAGGTTGTCTTGCAGTAAGGCCTGTATCTCTGAGTCGTCGTATGACTGTCATTCGAGAGACTTGCCCACGTCTACCCACTATTGCTCTTGCTGTTTGACTTGCCGGGAGAGAACGATTCCTTAGGTGACTCAGCACAATATGACGATCTTGCGCAGGGGTAGTAACTCGTGGTTGGCCACTCCGAAGTCTATCCCGGGCACTGCCAGTGGTTCCGTAACGTTCATTGAAACGTACAATAGTGCTGTGGTGGCAATTCATCCTTCTGGCAATGGCCCGCGAGCTCATTCCGGTCTCCAACATACCAATGGCTCGTTGGCGGTCGTTTTCAGATAGTCGTGGCATTTCAAGCACATGTACTGGGTGTTGAGATGATATATATATATATGCCCAATGGGCTGATCACCCGTTGGCTTGTCACACCGATTACGGAAACAACGGCAGATGGATCTATTTGTTGTTGCCCTAAAGACGCCGCTAGGCGTGATGGGAAACTACAACAAAGAAAATCAATCTGCTGTTGCCCTTAAGACGCCACAAGGCGTGATGGCCTCTGACTGCTTGGTCGGTCTTTGGCTAAGGACGGAAGAAGAGAAGATATATATATATATATATATATATATATATATATATATATATATATATATATATATATATATATATATATATATATATATATATATATATATATATATACATACCTTTATGTTTGTCTAATATTTATTTACTGTTTACAGGCCTCGGGTTTCCCTTTCTTATGTGTTATAAATGTTTATACAATACCAAAACCTACCCTCTGTCCTGTACTTACTGTTCTCAGTCTTCTATCATTTACTAGACACAGTATTAAGGTCTTTGTCTTGTGTCGTCTGACCTATGCTGTATAATAGGGAAACAACAGAAGTGATTGCGTCATTAATAGGCTGGACTGTCCATGGTAAATTTCCGGTGTTATGTGATGCGGGTCGCACTAGTGACCCGTCATCGAAGCATCATTTTTTGGTGATGCCTAGATGGCAGGGAGGATAGTGTGATTCGCTTGCATAGCTAGGCGGGTTTGTCGCACGGAAGGTCCTGGGTAAGCCACTCACGTCTGTTGTTTTTCTGTTGTCTAGTTTTCTACTTCTTTATTTCTTACGAGTGCCTGAAAACATACCTTTATGTTTGTCTAATATTTATAAACACGACCATGCCGGTCGGCTACACAGCGAATATCTCGTTGCCGTACGCGACAATTTACGTCATAAAACTCACTTAGCAACGTCCTTTTGAGCACCACAAAGTTCCAAAGTAATGAACGCTTTGTGGTGTGCAAAAAAAGTCGCAACAGCACCAATTGACATATCTCTAATAGGGGGGGGGGGGGGAGAAGAAGGGAAAGTCCCAGGTTCACCGCATTCCTAGCGAAAACCCGCAAGCCAGTTTACTAAAATTCGCTTTATTCGTGAAGTTAATGAGATAGAAAGCGATTTTTATTTCTTTGAAGTAAAGTTAATATTTGGTAAAATATGTAGTTTTAATTTGTTTTCCCTCTCTATTGATAGGATTGCAAGAAGTAGGTCGTGCGGCAGAGATAAAAGTTACATGTAGGCTGGACTTATTCCAAATTTAAGATACTCTGAAAACAGACATGATTTTATCACGGTAGTTCTTTAGAGAGCTCAGTGTTTCTAAAGTAGATACCAACCTACTGGGTTGCCTACTGCTGCCATTGTAACACTATCTAAATTATAACCGGAAGCATCTACAGGCAGTCGTAATTTTTCGGAAATTTCCTAAAATCTGCGAGCAACATGTCTACTTTCACATTTATCGGACGTAACTCTCTCTATCTTAAGCCACTATCAATATCGTGGTGTTATTTCGAAACCTGTTATTATAAAGCTTTTTCTAGACCTTTGCATGTGACAAACAATTTACAGAAGGATAAAACAAGTTCAAACATATGGCTTGAAAGACAAAGAAAAGACATTTTTGTTAAGCAAGCTGGCAAGGAAAACTATCGTTGCCGTAGTGCTTTCAAATTGTTACAAATAAACGACAGATTTCATATTCTTAAACCTGGTCAAATTGTTATAGATTGTGGGGCAGCGCCGGGCTCATGGTGCCAAGTGGCAGCCCAAAATGTAAACTCGACAGGCAAAGGTTGGTATAATTTATTAGCTTTCTGATGATTGAGTAGGCCTATTACAGTGTATAGGCCTACAGATGGATCTAAAGGAGATATAACAAACTGGGGATAGGAATTTATGCTCCCGTGAGGCAAATGGTGAAAGGATAGCCTATAGTATAAGTTAAAAGATAATACATCTGTTTTCACGGCAGAGATGGTTGCAATTCTGAAAGCTCTGGAAATCTTCTCTAGCAACCATCCTCATAAATTGACAGTATTAACAGACTCACTTTCTGCTATTCAAGCCATAAGAAACTTACGAGAATGCAGTAGACCTGATATAGCAGAAGAGATGTTACTGGCAAATACTTACCTATGCTCCAGAGGATGTTTTGTTCTAATAGCTTGGATACCTTCACATGTTGGCATAGAAGGAAATGAAAAGGCGTTAAAGAAGCTAAGAAAAGTAGAAATAATAGAAGCCAAGTAAATGTGGAGATGAGTAACACAGAGATCAAAAGCTTAATTAAAAGAATAATAACTGAGGAATAGACAGTAGAGTGAGATGGAAGTCTGAAGGGCAGACATGCAAATAAATTGTTCAAGGCTCCAACAAGAACATGGCCGGACCAAAAATTCCTAGCAGTAAGAAACTTCTTAGACTGCAGCTTGGAATGGGCTATTTTAGAATAGAAGTACCTTACTGTGCAGAGCATTTCCTATTAAAATGTAGGAAGTATGAACAACAGAGAAAACCAATATTAGATTATTTACAGGCATGCAATTCATCCATAACTGTGGAACAGGTGTTGAGAATATATAGACCTAGAGAATTGCACAATATAGTAAAACAGTATATAACAAGAACTAAAATTAATGTATAAGAATCAGTGATGGTGCAAGGATCAGGCGACCTGTTACTCCTAAGGGTCCTACAGGCAGCATGGTGCAACAAGACCATACCAAAGGATTGGGAGATCGCCATCATAACACCAATTTTCAAAAAGGGTGACAACCGACAGTGTGGAAACCATAGAGGCATATCCCTTCTCAGTGTCCCTGGAAAAATCTACTCTAGAATCCTAGAGCAGAGACTCCGACGCCTAGCTGAGCCACAATTGGATGAGGTCCAGTGCGGATTCCGATCAAACCGAAGTACTCAAGACCTAATCTTCACACTCAGACAGCTGAGTGAAAAGGCCCTTGAGTATAAGAGTGAGATCCATCTTTGTTTCATAGATCTGGAAAAGGCGTTTGACAGGGTCCCTTGGAGCAAACTTTGGGACTGTTTGGCAAGGAAGAATATTCCAGCACCTCTGATTCATGCTATACAGAGCTTCTACAAGTCTTGCAGAAATGATGTGAGGACAGCAAACCATAAGTCAGAAGAGTTCAGGACCACCACTGGTGTAAGACAAGGTGATATCCTATCACCTTACCTCTTCATACTCCTTATGGACGATGTCATCAAGGCATGTAAGGAGATGGCTGTATACCGCTCCACCTATGTCCCAGTCTTGATATATGGATGCGAGTCATGGGCAATGACTACAACCCATAAAAGCCAGATCCAAACCTCAGAAATGAGGTATCTGAGGAAGGTGGTTGAAGTAACAAGAAGAGACATGGTACGCAACCAGACGATACGTCAAGGCCTAAAATGCCACCCCCTACAGACCCAAGTAGAACAGTCCCAACTAAGATGGTTTGGCCATGTCTGCAGAATGGGAGAAGATCGGCTACCACGACAAGCATGGGAAACAAAGAGCCAAGGATCCAGACCCCGAGGACGACCCAGAGTCCGCTGGGAGGACAACATTAGACAATCTTTGAAGGACCAAGGACTAGAATGGAACCAGGCCAGGAGGAAGACAGCCGATAGAATAGTCTGGCGCTCTCTCTTCCAAACCTCTACACCTCACGGTAGAAGGGGAACGACTAAGTAAGTAAGTAAGATGGTGCAAGGAAAAGAGGTAGTCTGATGGGGGTGCTTGTATGGCTGATGGCAGATAATTGGTGGATTTGATGTAATCTCTGACAACTTCGGGCTTTCCCACCCCTTTTCACCTTGTTAACAACAGGGCAGTTATGAGGGACTTCATTTTAGTTTTTTTTAATTCGTGTTTTTTATTGTTTGTTTGTTTCTTGGAAAGGGGAGGTCACACACAAAAACATTCACATAAATTTAGTTTTGATTTACTCTATTTGGACAGTGGAGGGGGGAAGATATATTTGGAATTGGAAATCTGACTTTATTTTCTTGAATTAGTAAACCATATGTCCTATTTATAACCCATCAAGGGTTGAACGGGATACTTTATTAAAAAAAAAAGATTTCAATAGATGGTGCTGGCAATCTCACAATGTAAAATAAATTGCCATAGAAACAATAACTGTAAGAACATATGAAATTCTTTGGCTCAGGCTTCCTGCACTGGTGGTCACATGCTCCTTAAAGAATGTAATAGGAGAATGATGATGATGACATTTTCAGCATTTTGAATCAGTAATATTCCTTGCTCAAGTGCAGCCCACTACAGTTGAAATAAGGAACAGTGGGGCGTCTCCTTAGATGCCACCCAGAATAGTCGTCAACGTCTTTAGGGTTAGGATTAAGGTTAAGTCCAGTTTTCTTCTTAATTTTTTTGTATCCCTGTAGGGCTACCTGTCTTACCCTGGGATTTCCAGAACAAAGACTTACTTGTAATGATATCAATAGTTTTCCATAGTGTGTGTCCTGTCCATTGCCTGCGTTTTCTTCTCATCTGTTGTGGAAACGATTCTAACATCATATTGCATAACAGACTAACGATCTTGTTATGGGTGGTGGTGTTGCCAATTAAGTAATCAACTTCTCACCTAGAGTCATTTAAAAAAATTACCTAAGTGTATTTAGAAAACAACAGAAAACAAAGAAAAACTACATCTTCAGAAAACAGTAACAGGATATGTGCTGTTTCTGACAAATCTGAGAATCATTTATATATATATAAATGTATGCATGTTGTACGTTTTTTTAATCAAAACACTAGTGCCTAAATAATTAAGATAAATCTCATCAGCGCATACCTATGGAATTAATTTATCAGCAAAGTCCAGCATTATGGTATATCTTCTTCTTTGATCCATAACCGCCAAAGCAGTCAGTTGCCATCACGCCTGGTGGCATCTTGTCGGGCAGCAACAAATTGATTCCACTTTGCTCGGTTGGCAGGCCATCCTTCGTACAGTATAGCTGTTTTTGTGATGGTATCAGGGTCACTTCTGAGGATGTGGCCAACCCAACTCCAGCATCTGCCAGCTATGATGGTGTGCATGTCCTCCTGGTTACTCCGAATAAGTAGTTCTTGGTTGCTGATGGTGTTTGGCCAAAAGATTTGGAGAATTTTCCTTAGGCAGATTGTGTGGAAGGAGGACAGTTTCGACATTTCCTTCTCTGTTACTCTCCAGCATTCCGCACCATAGAGAAGCACAGAAAGTACACAGCTCTCATACAGTCTTAATTTGGTGTTTGTGCTGTACTGGGAAGACTTCCAAATGTTGTTGAGACTAGCAAAGGCTGTTCTCGCTTTATTCATTCTGTTGTTAATGTCCTTGCTTGTTCCGCCGTCAGGTGTTACTATGCATCCTAGGTAAGTAAATGTGTCTGTCTGTTCTAACTTCTGGTTCCTTACTGTTATTGGCTCAGGATTGCCCACATTGAGTGTCATGACCTCTGTCTTCTTCAGATTGATGTTCAGGCCAACCTGCTGGCCATACTTATTCAGTCTATCGGTTTTTTCTTGAATGTGTTGATGTGAATGCTTGAGTAGTGCAATGTCATCTGCATATTCCAGTGAAGAAAACATTGTCCATCTAATTCCTCTTGGACTGCTCTCTGTTGTCTGGCGCATCACCCAATCTATGGCTGTCAAAAATAATGTTGTTGATAAGGGGCATCCCTGTCGTACTCCTGTTTTCACTTTGAAAGTTACATTATTCTATCCAACACTGCATGTAAAGTTAGAATAGAGGCTTTTTATGATGGAAACAATGCGGCTGGGAGTTCCATAAGCCCTCAGTATTTTCCATAGGCTGTCCCTGTGTATGCTGTCGAAAGCCTTTTCAAAATCAACAAATTATGGAATATATTCTAGGTGAATTTAGCTGGCTCGACAAAAGTAGGCATAAAGTTCCATCTTTTTTACGTGTTGTGCCAGGTGATCACGTTGCCAACCTCTTTTTTCTTCAGTCTTTTCTGTTGTCATGATATATTTTAGGTTTCTATTCTGATAACATGTAGCTTACAAAGAATGTAGACTTATTCCTTCTAATATGAATAATAATATTTCTTTGCACACTGGCCTCACTTAGGATGTCTTTTTTATTAGTTTCAAATAAAAAGAAACTGTGAACTTTCCCAATATTATGTCCACGAGAAACAAACAATTTTTTACGTGTTGTGCCAGGTGATCACGTTGCCAACCTCTTTTTTCTTCAGTCTTTTCTGTTGTCATGATATATTTTAGGTTTCTATTCTGATAACATGTAGCTTACAAAGAATGTAGACTTATTCCTTCTAATATGAATAATAATATTTCTTTGCACACTGGCCTCACTTAGGATGTCTTTATTACTGTTTTTAGCTGTTCATAGTATACTGACATTCTTCAGTAAAACCACATTTCAGTGGCCCTCAGGGATTTTCATGCTTGTTAACTTATTTTCCATGACTCACTTCCATCTGACAGGATTAGTTATGCTGAAGAACCCTAGTTCTTACTTCCTCTGACAAAGATTTGTTGCATACAATTTTATGGAACACTGCTTTTGCTTTTCTATTCTTCACCTCTGAGATGAATCTTCCATGTGATGTTATTAATCTGCCCAGGCATTTGACCCTATTGAATTGTTATCATGAATAAGAAAGCAGTGACCAGTATCAGGCTGCTGACATCACTATAGATATTATCTTTGACTGGTATTTGCAATGGCCATAGGTACTTTTTTATGTGGCTCATGCTGGGCACTCCTGCAGTAGATATCAGTCATTTTACCACTAACATAGGTACATTTGTAATTAGTTTCTGATTAGCTTACTGAACAGATGGTATCTCAGCAAGTTGTGGCTGCTGAAGGTTATTACTTGTTCTTCTCTGCTGAGCTGGTGACAGGCACCATTTTCCTTGGATACCTTTTTCCCACCTATTCCTGTTTCTGCTCTTGATAAGTCTCTTGGGCTCTTCCTTCATTAAGCTTGTGTCAGTCTGTGGTAGTTTTTTTACCCTCCTTAGCCAGTCAGCTTCTTCTTTGCCAGGGATATTGTAAAATCTCTGCAGGACGAGAGCCACTGTATCAGATCTCATTTTAACTGATAACATAGTTCGTAGAGTTTTGTTCTTAGGTCATTTCATCATCACTATCCTATTATGCTTATGGATCCACCACTGCAGCTGGAGGCCTGCATCTAAGCACTTCATGTGCTCTTGCATGGTAGTTTCCATAGCAATGTGTTTTGCATAGTGAAACTGTGTGACGGTATTGCCTCCCTTGCTTTGCAGTAGTGGTCCAACAGTGGCCAAAACTCAAGAGTATCTATTATAGGCTTCAATGGAGTCTATCTTTTCGCAAGATTACTCTTGGCAGAAATGTCGATAGAAGAGTAGTAAGATATTCAGATAAGCGAAAACAATGCTGGCTGTTGCTGAGCACGTTAATTCTGTAATCTGCCGACAACTTTTATGAAGAATTAACTTACTTAGTCGTTCCCCTTCTACCGTGAGGTTTAGAAGAGAGAGCGCAGACTATTCTATCGGCTGTCTTCCTCCTGGCCTGGTTCCATTCTAGTCCTCGGTCCTTCAAAGAATGTCTAATGTTGTCCTCCCTGCGGACTCTGGGTCGTCCTGGGGGTCTGGATCCCTGGCTCTTTGTTTCCCATGCTTGTCATGGTAGCCGATCTTCTCCTATTCTGCAGACATGGTCAAACCATCTTAGTTGGGACTGTTCTACTTGGGTCAGCAGGGGGTGGGATTTTAGGCCTTGACGTATCGTCTGGTTGCGGACCATGTCTCTTCTTGTTACTTCAACCACCTTCCTCAGATACTGTGGTAAAGTGGGATGATATAAATATTTATAGGGGACTTAGTGTACTGACTGAGATCAGCTGTGAAGGTATCTGTATCTAATAGTGTGGTGTATTACAGATGACCTTACTTGCTACCACATTTATACCTCAGTCAGACCTATTCTGGAATATTGTGATGACTACGTTGAATGTCTAGGGTTATGATAATGATGAAGTGTATGTTCACAACAACCAACAGACAGATACACAATTTAATTTAATCCACAATACTTTACAACACTGTGACACTCACATACATAGAACACTCTATAAGACTATCTTAAATGAGTCAAGTGTTAAAGTTTAAAAATATATATGTATTAATTCCTTCAAATATTAGATATCCTGATTCAACTACAAAGTGAACCAGGAATCACAATCAAATGTAATCACAAGTTATATGTACACAATTTATAGATAGAATCTTTGTATTGACATATATTATTATTGCAATATGTGTGTAAGTTGTGCTGTAGTACTCTGAGGTAATACTGGCTTTTCAAGCTAGGTGGTTGTGTGTCATCATGACTTCAAGTGTTTGTTTCTCGTGGACATAATATTGGGAAAGTTCACAGTTTCTTTTTATTTGAAACTAATAAATGTCCCTCTAGATTTAAGGTAAAGTCACTGTTAGAGGGGGTAAACACAAGATTGAGCTGCTCTGGCCACAGAATCTTAACTTCTGTGTGGGCGGCAGGAAACAGTCTCCACTGCTCGCTTGCTTCACCGTGTTCTTGAGACACCACACAGGTCGATATATTGACTAAGGAGTCTGCTACCAGCCTCTGGATTCAGCAAAACTCAGACCAGGTGCTGCTTTTAATATGTTAGTACCACTGTCCCTGAAACAAGGAGGTTGTACCTCCTACTTCAGAACTAATTTATAATCTATTTCCACACTGAGCACAATACATAACAAACACCGAGTTCAGCGCGGTATGCCAACTGTTAGCTTCTCATTTAACACATTCACCAGTATTCCTCTCCCTAATGGTTACAACGCTTCTGCAATTTCAGCTGTAAGTCCTTCTATACACTAAGATAGGAGTCATAGTACTATTGGCAATCCCATGCAGTTATACTACTCTCCGACAAGTTTTGTTCAGGTTGGAGCAATATCTAGGCTTTGCCTCATGTTTGCTACTGAACCACACACATATACAGACATAAATTATCAATTCACATTCAATTTTCATCTAAAAGATATCAAATATTTCTAGCTTACCACAATTCATGGAAATAATACACAAAATATGTTGACTGGCAATGAGTTATGGCACAATTCTGATCTGCCTCTGTCCCAGGCTTTCATAAGAAAAATATGAGCTGGATCTCAACGCACTTGCTTCTCAGTAAGTTTATTTTTAAAATGTGGCACTGAACAGACGCTCCTAATTGACTATATCAAATGGTCTAACCAATAAGACCATGTTTACAAAAGTATTTGAAAAAAAGTACCCTTCCTACCGTTTCCCGTAACAACCAAAAATAGTATCTGCAATCGACTAATCATGTTTAGGCTTACATATTCTTCTAGCCAATGAAATCGGATTTAACTTGGCCTATTTCCCGTAAAATAGTGGTTTCAAAACATGCCACTGAGCAATTATGATTTGGTGCTGTCAGACAACCTCACTATTTTATTTTGGCTATAATTTGTTAATTCCTAGACTATTTGCGTAACACTTAACATATTCTTTGTCAGCAAGTCCTAAGGAACCCAAATATATAAGTTTTAATGGAGCTAAGTGGCTGCGTTCAAAATATGTATTCTAGGATAGTCGTGTATTTGTTTTTTTATTTTTTATTGTTTTAGAACCGCCACCTGTCCTGCCTTTTCGACTGTTATGTCATACTAATGTCAGGATTTCAGACATAAAACAGTAGAATGTCATGTTTCCTAATAAGCATTAAACAGGTTTTTTTAAAACCTAACCGTGTATTGGTAGTGTTTTTTATCACTGTCTATTTGAAAAAAAGTTAGTGCTTCATGCCTTTCGCGTTGGGGGTGGCATTAATATTAATCGCGAGACTGTGGTAGTATTGCATGCGTCCCTCCTTCTCTCTCTCTCTCTCTTCTAAGCTCGTCTGTCTTTTAGTTACGCAGTGTATAAAATGAAATTAATGCTAGTATTTTATCTAGGTCATTAAGCAGTGTGCGTATCTCAAGGTTTTCTAAGAAACACAGTACCGGTTTTATTTTTTTTGAAACGCGTGTATGCTGCTGTAGGCTTTACTATCAAACGTGAAAGCGTTACACTATGCAGACGAAGTAGAAAAAGGGGGATTTTTGTAAGCCATTGTGACAGCACTGGTCTTTTACCATTCTTCTTTCCTTTTATTGAATTAATTCGTTAGGCTTTACCTTTACTTTTTAATTTAGATATGTGGATTTAGAATGTTTCACGACAGATACCTCATTTCTGAGGTTTGGATCTGGCTTTTGTGGGTTGTAGTCATTGCCCATGACTTGCATCCATATGTCAAGACTGGGACATAGGTGGAGCCGTATACAGCCATTTTCGTTTTCTTACCAACCTCTCTCTTGTTGAGGAATCCTCGATTTATGGCCTGAAAGTCTCACAGCTGCTGCTTTTCGAGTGGCCAACTCTTCTTTGATGCCTCCCTTTCGGTCTATAATAGCTCCGAGGTATTTAAAGTGGTCGACCTGCTCCAGGACCTGTACTCCCAGCTTAATCTGATGTCTTCTTTCTTCTCGTGATATCACCATTGATTTTGTTTTAGAGCTGCTTATGACCATCGCTCTCTTCTCCAGCAATTCCTTCCAGACTTGCAGGTTGGATTGGAGATGTGCCTCTGATTTAGCAATCAAAGCATGATCATCAGCAAATGCCAGCTCTGAAATACAGACCTGTCTCATCTTCCAGTACCCCACTGAATACTTTCTTGTTCTCTCCTTACATGCCTTGATGACATCGTCCATGAGGAGTATTAAAAGATAACGTGACAGGATATCACCTTGTCTTATACCAGTGAATTAAGCAATGGCTTATTCTAGCTCGTTAAGCCCACACCCCTGAGTTAATCAGTGGAATTATTATTATAATGTATATATAGCTCTGTTTAGAGTGTGTGTTTAGTAACTTTGACTGAGACAAACATGTAGTACATTTAAAAGGATTGAATCGAAATTAAATTTGTAACATTACAAATAACAAAATTTAATAATCACTTTAAGTTTAACAGCTTAAAAGAAATAATTTGAATAGTTATGAAAAGGATTTCATCACTTGAATGGGATTTAACTGAATAAAGGAGGTCACTTTTGGCAGCGGACATTTTCACTTAGCTGGTATTTGCAATGGCCATAGGTACTATTTTATGTGGCTAACATAGGTAAATTTGTAATTAGTTTCTCTGTTTAGCTTACTGAACAGATGGTATCTCAGCAAGTTGTGGCTGCTGAAGGTTATTACTTGTTCTTCTCTGCTGAGCTGGTGACAGGCACCATTTCCCTTGGATACCTTTTTCCCACCTATTCCTGTTTCTGCTCTTGATAAGTCTCTTGGGCTCTTCCTTCATTAAGCTTGTGTCAGTCTGTGGTAGTTTTTTTTACCCTCCTTAGCCAGTCAGCTTCTTCTTTGCCAGGGATATTGTAAAATCTCTGCAGGACGAGAGCCACTGTATCAGATCTCATTTTAACTGATAACATAGTTCGTAGAGTTTTGTTCTTAGGTCATTTCATCATCACTATCCTATTATGCTTATGGATCCACCACTGCAGCTGGAGGCCTGCATCTAAGCACTTCATGTGCTCTTGCATGGTAGTTTCCATAGCAATGTGTTTTGCATAGTGAAACTGTGTGACGGTATTGCCTCCCTTGCTTTGCAGTAGTGGTCCAACAGTGGCCAAAACTCAAGAGTATCTATTATAGGCTTCAATGGAGTCTATCTTTTCGCAAGATTACTCTTGGCAGAAATGTCGATAGAAGAGTAGTAAGATATTCAGATAAGCGAAAACAATGCGGGCTGTTGCTGAGCACGTTAATTCTGTAATCTGCTGACAACTTTTATGAAGAATTAACTTACTTAGTCGTTCCCTTCTACCGTGAGGTTTAGAAGAGAGAGCGCAGACTATCCTATCGGCTGTCTTCCTCCTGGCCTGGTTCCATTCTAGTCCTCGGTCCTTCAAAGATTGTCTAATGTTGTCCTCCCTGCGGACTCTGGGTCGTCCTGCGGGTCTGGATCCCTGGCTCTTTGTTTCCCATGCTTGTCATGGTAGCCGATCTTCTTCTCCCGCTGGGTTAGTTCCTTTCACTCTGCTTGCGCTCGTCTCTGGTCAAAGTTCAGGCACCGCATGTTCCCAGAGCGTCAAGGAGTAACGGCCAAGTTGGTTCTGCGTCGGTCTATAAGACCCTCTTATTATGGCGTCTCGTACAACGTCAGTCCACTTCTACCTTCACTTGGTTCCAGAGATAGTACTTTTTGCTGGTACCACCAATAAGCCAATCTTGGCTACAGACTTTTTGCTCAGATGAATAAGTTAAGGCACTGGGTTAGGCCTCTTACACGTGTCTGGGATGTCTTTAATTTTACAATAGATTCCCCTTTGACTCCGTGTTTCTTCAATTTCCTAGTCCCGGGGTTCCTTATTAAATGTAGAGATGTCCTGTGCTTTTTTAAGTCTTATCTGGTTCTCCAATAAAAGGTCCGGTTAACAAAAAGGAATTATGAAGCTAGTCTTCACTCTGGCGAGGTCTGATAATGTCTTGGCGAGCAGGAAATTCACAGTGAAATAAAACTGCGAAATGGTCAGCCTATATTCCTATTTTCCCAAGCGTTGTTGTTATGAATCTAATCAGAAAGATCCAATCATTTCAAATCATGCAGATAGGGTGTGATATTTAAAAATAGTCCCACGTGAAATAAGGTTCGCGCCTGCAAAGGTCACGTATTACCATATATAGACATCTGATGCCTTGCATACACTCTCACAAATGCATTTGTAGACTCATATTGTCTAAAATGTAATAAATCCACGATTACTTTTAACCAAGTGACCGGAAGCGATTATATCACACTTGTCTGCCCTCATGTGTCACACAGACAGTAATCTCGTTATCTGTCGTATGAGTACGCAAACTCCATGTCTTATCGGTGATTTAAGCCGATAGCACTGGCCGATGCAGGTGCTAATCTGCCGCGCCTATAACCAACAAATCTGGGTAGCACAAAGCTAATGTGATGTATCATATCAACCGCTCCTTGCAAATGTGATATTTATCACCTACAGGGTGATTTGATTAAAATCAAATATCTGCTACTTAGCAGAGAATAACGAGGAAAGAAAGTAAGAGAGAAAGAAAAGTGCGATAATTGACAGCACATAAAAAAATCAGTACCACAAATGTACAGATACTGTCGGAGAGAACCGTCCATTTCGTCACAAACTGCCACATGCACAACCTGATAGTTAATCACTTCTTATGATATGCCTGAAGAAGCAGTGGTTCTATTCTTTAATCTTCTCAGAAACCTAATGGGGATTTAAATCTGTTTCTTTGACTTCTGAGCACCAAAATGTTCTAAAGCCCAGAACAGTGGGTCAAGACAAGTGTGAGATTACCTGATGGCTTCTTGTTTAATTAGAGCAGCTGAGCTTCTAGCTCTTTTGCAGCAAATATCAAGTTGAAGACTCCTTGGTAATATCTACATTGTAGATCTAGGCTTTTCTGCCATTCCGAAACATGTTGAGTTGAAGTCACAAGCTCCAGTTTCTCCAGCTTGACCTGCATTTGAAGGATCATCGCTTCTGGTCCCAAGCTAGGAGGAAGAAGAAGCGCATGGCATACTGTGCATACCCTGCCATCGAAGAGGGGCTCGCCAGATATGCAGAGCTAAATACTGTGCTCTGGTTCTGGGCTCTCCCAAGGAATTTTCACGTCCTACACAGAGCCACTTCTCAGCTCCCCCTGCCTATCATGGATCCATTGAGATCCTCCTGCATGCAGCCAACCAGGTAAAAGCCAGAGTACGCTCAAGTCTACTCCAGGCTTAGTGTGCAATAAGGATGACTTCAGATATGCCTCCATGCTTAACCTGATGGCTTATGTTTACTTTTTAATAAAAATACCTATTTCTGTATCTCATGTTTATTAACGCTTATGTGTATTTGCTTTTCCTTCTCTGTCTCTTGTTTGCTACTGTAGGGTATAAGGAGTTTTTTTGGGTAGTGTTTCATTGTTATTACTGTATTACTTCACTGTGAAACTGGCACACATAGCACATGTACTTGTCCACAGTATACTACATTTTGAACCTTCTTCAGTTTAGAAATTACTTTATGTCCGAGTCATATTATGACTTTTTGTATCATATTTTCTGTGGTAAAATAAGCCACTTGGAATACTCAGAACTCATTTTATATCTATACATTTATAACTTTAGGATATGCATCTCAGCTAGATACAGACAGAATAGACTAAAGTTTAACAAAAAAGGAAGTAAAGAAATGGGACCAGAACGTAGAAAAAATAATATTCCAGCCGCATACTATGCAAAGTGTGGAAGATGATGCTGATCAGTCTATGATAATTTGCAAGTAATATAAAAATAAACGTTCTACTGTAAGGCATATGCAGTTTCTGCGATGCTATGAGTTTTCGTCAGGGAAGTAGGGATAGATTGGGAATGCTAACTAAATGTTACTCTCCTCTGATCCAGTGAGCATCACTTATTAGCGCAGCATTATCACTGCTATGAAATGGAAAGCAGCAGCTAAAATAGTTTTTTTTATTTTAATGAAACAACGTTGAAGTAGAATAAATTGCTTGCAGACTGTAAAGTATTTGCTTCAAATAGCATAATGTTTAATCTGTATAAGAACAGCAAAATATGTGGCTGTTTACATAAAAGAGAAATAAAAGTGCTAAGAAAATATGAACTTGCATCTGGCCCTTTGGAAGGAATTGGTACTGTAACATGCAATTTAAATTTTCAAAATTGAGGATAACATTTGGAAAACTACTTCTTGACTTGTTTGTAATTTCAGATTTATCGACACCCAAGGGCTTGGTTATTGGAATAGACTTACAAGATATGGCATCAATTCCAGGTGTCTACCTTCTCCCAGCTAGCGACTTCACTTCAGAGGCAACACAATCTAAGGTCAAAGAGATCCTTCAGAATCAGCTGGCTGATGTAATTCTTAGTGATATGGCACCAAGAGCCACCGGTGTGAAGTCTCATAATCATGAGATAATAGTTGGTCTTTGTTTTTCTGTACTGCGATTTAGTTTGAGTGTGCTTAAAACTGGTGGAACACTGGTGTGTAAACTGTGGATGGGCGGTGATCAGATGAGGTTAGAAAATGCCATGAGATCAATCTTTGACAATGTACGGGTTGTAAAACCTGATGCAAGCAGGGATGATTGTGCTGAAATTTTCATACTAGGGCGTGGATTCAAGCATGTAACAAAAAGAGAATCACAATAAAATTCTTTTGAACTGATAATGCAACACTTTTTGTTATCTTATTAAGACTAAATAAGTACAGAGAAAGAAAGCCAAAATTAATGAAAGAGTTTATTGCTTGGTGCAGGCATATTAAAAGACAGTGATTGTTCAAGGTACAGGAACATTGGCTCCTAAATACCATCGCAATAAGGAAGCTGAAATTTTTCGGTCATATAAAAAGACATAATAGTCTGGAAAAAACAGTGATGGAAGGCATGGTCCCTGGAAAAAGGGGAAGGGGTCGACCTAGACGACGGTGGACCCAGGACATCACAGAGAGTCTGAACTTGTCTTTGGCTGATGCAGGTCGACTTGCCCAGAATCGTGATGCGTTCAGAGCAACTGTAATGGAGACAACGTTCTGGAAAGAATATGTCACATGATGATGATTGTTCAAGAATATCAATTATCGATCAATACCCTTTAGCTCCCCGAGGAGCATAGGCCTTCAACAAACACATGCAAAGTCCTCCTGTCCAGTGCCATCTGCTCAAGTTCTTTCCATGTTTTCCTCATCATTTTCACCTCTGTTTCCAGTTCTCTTCTCCGTGTGTTTTTTTGGTCTACCTCTGCCTCTCTTTCCCTGTGGATTCCAGAACAAGGACTGCCTTGTAATGCTATCAACAGGTTTCCTCAATGTGTGTCCTATCCATCGCCAGCGTCTTCTTCACAACTCTTGTTCCACTGGCACTTATCTGGTTCTTGTCATCAGTTCCATATTTGTGACTTTGTCATACCATTTCAATCCATCTAGTCTACGCAAGTACCTGTTTATAAAACTCTTTTTGGTTGTTGTTTTTGTTGCTCACCATGTCTCAGAGTTCATTCGAGTTCTGTTAAATATATTTACAAAAAGTTTTATTCAAGGTATATCTGTATTTAAAAAACACAAAATGAAATGAAAGTAGACAACAATACAAACATTAGTTCATTTTACAAATAAATGACATGTATAGTGCCAGACAACATGTATGTTTTAATATAACAAGAAAAATATAAATAAAATATGAACAGAAAAACTTTAAAAGCTTTTCAAATAAAAAAATTAATTCCAAAAAAATACAAAAATTACAGATGCAGAAATTGTATGCATACATGTTTCAAACTAATGACTATCACTCCTTATAGCATTGGTGACTATAGATGAGCACTAGACCACTGATTGAGTGAAAGTATCACACGTTAAAAGTTTCTGAGAACATTACAAACAAGCCCACACATCAGGAAGTGAATGTATGTTGCCATTGGTTGCAGTAGCTACTGAAACACAGAAGGGTTGGTATGAAGTAAGAGGGGATATAGGTGGATGTTTAAAGAAAAGGAAGTACTTAAGTTTGGTATTGTATGATGTGCTATCCAAAAATCTCTGGACTGGCCACGTGGAGCGCTTACTGGAAGTAGTATGTACTTGTGCCACTAAGTATTTCTAAAGACTTCACTTGCGAAGCATATTGCCAAGCATTACGTTGGCATGTGCACATCTTCCTTTTTGACAAGTGTTTTTGTATGGTGCTGGCAGCAATGTTCTGTGATTCTCAAGTGAAGTCAAATAGCAGACTTGAAGGAGCAGTGTGTCTGTACCAAATTTTGCCTCAAGCTTAGGAAAACCTTGTCAGAGATCTACAGAATGCTTAAGCAAGCATTCGGTAATGACACTATGAGTGGAACCCAGACTTTTGAGTGATTTTTGTGCTTCAATTGTGGACAAATGTTGGTTAAAGATTCTGATTGTTCTAGTCAGCCTTCAGCTAGCACAACAGCTGAAAATGCGAAAGAAGCAGAAGAGGCCATCCACAATATATGCATCATTGTTGGTCTGTCAAATGGTAAATAAGCACTTCTACTTCAAGGTCATAAGCATTTGCAGGAGGATGTGAGGCAGAAACATCCAGATAAGTGGATGCAGGACTGACTTCTGTATCCTGACAACATGCCAGCTCACACCACTCTATCTGTGCAGCAGTTTTTGACTAGACACAACATTGCAGTGGTCCATCAAACCCTTACTCTGCGACTTCCAGACAAAGATTCAAGAACATCAGGGACATTTAGCTGAAATCACAGGAGGGACTGAACAATATCCCAAAAAGAGTTCCAGAGGTGCTTCCAGCAGTGGGAAAGGCGCCAAGATCATTGTCTGAACTCCCAAGAGGACCACTTCAAAGCTGATGCCAGCAATTAGTACCTTTATAATCCTGTGGTTTTTTTACAGCTACAATTCTAGGACTTTTACCTCTTATATTAAGTTCTATATAAAGCAAAGTGGAATCAATTTGTTGTTGCCCTACAAGATGCCAACAGGCGTGATGGCCACTGACTGCTTTGACGGTTGGCGGCTAAGGATCAAAGAAGAAAAGAGTGATACTTAATTCTCATTGAAGAGTGCCAACAAATGATATATGTAGATTGCAAATTCGTAGTATTGTTCCTTTTCTTTTAAACGTAATGTTCTATATCAGTGCCTCAACTGACAGCAACAATTTGTCAGTTTTAGGGTCTAATTCACTCACTGGTGTTCTCCTTTTTAGGTATAGCCATGTGTAGTTTGGGATATATGCTAAAATGGATGACCAGATTTTCAGGCTTGAATGTAAGGTGTATGGGCAACATTCCTAGATGCTGTAGACAGGAGGAAAAAATACAATCAGCATTAAGGATGAATGTCAATTCACTGACACTTAGTGTCATAAGACAACACAAACAACATGTTGAATTTATCAGATAGTGATCTATCTTCACACTTTCTGTCCCAGGCACCTTTTAGGCTTTACCAAGGCAATAAAATGGGTGCCAGTTTTTTTTTTCACGTTTTAAAATAAGCAGTAAACATATATATATTTATGTGAAAATATATTGTAGTGTATGTGAACAATTGTTGTAAATTGGCTACAGAATATTTTGAAATGCTGCAAGTCTTATCACAATAAAGCAACACCCTTTATCTCCCCAACAGCACAGGCTTTCAACAAACACATGCCAAGTCGCTCCTGTTACATGCCAAGTCCCTCCTGTTACATGCCATTAGCTCAAGTTCTTTCATGCATGTCTTCCTCATTATTTTCACTTCTGTCTCTAGCTCTCTTCTCCATGTGTTTGATCGTCTACTTCTGCCTCTCTTACTCTAAAGCAGCGGTGGCCAAACTACGGCCCGCGGGCCAGATCCGGCCCGCCAACCAGTTTTGACCGGCCCGCCAACCTGTTTTGGCCGGCCTCTTATTGTTGATTGAAGCCACACTCTTCACAATGAAATAACACAGAAATGTATGTTTTAAATAAAAAATTACACGTCATATTACAAATTACAAAACAAATTAAAACAACAGATTCATTATATATTTTTTTAACAGTAATTTCAGTCCGAAGACTGGTATACATGTCTTGGCAGATGTGCAGCACAGTAGTTTGCCGTTGCTTTCTGTACGTGGTTCCTTATATATGTAAAACTAAATCTCAGAATGTTATTTTTTAAGGATTTTATAGGTCTGGCCCTCTGGTGTTACTCTTTACCATAATCTGGCCCTCGGCCAACCTTAGCTTGGCCACCACTGCTCTAAAGAATACAGCAACAAGGAATGACTCGTAATGCCATCAACAGCTTTTCTCAGTGTGTATCCTATCCATCACTAGCATCTGGGGCTCAAGTGGTGCTCCGTGAGTTTTCTTTTGCTCTCTTGATTACTCGTTTGGTATTTCTTCTTGCTATGAGCATTTAATATAATCATCTTGTGTCTTGGATTTTAACCAGGTCTTATAGTTTCTTTGTCTGTACTGTTTACCTGTCTTTATCATACTTTTCATTTCCTTTTATCTTGTCTTATTTTCTTTGTCCCACATTTGAACTTCAGTCTCCAGTACTGCTGTTTTGAAGATGTTCCATTCATTGTTTACATGTCAAATTTCTTTAGGCTGTCTCGAAATGAAAAAAAAACAAAACAACTCGTGCTCCAGTTAAGACACAATGTCTGTTCTGGTTTACATATGATGCAAAACAGCAATGATTTTAATGGTAATATAAGATCCAGTTGTAAAAAACTTACTTTTAAAATTATCGTGAACACTGTATTTAGCATTCAGTACACTTCATTGTAGCATTGGGAGCAAAAACACAAAATGACTGATACTGTTTATTTCTCTGCACTTTGCTCCATAAGATGTCCGTATTATAGATGTAAGATTTGATTAGCCAGCATTTTTGTTGCTGGCTGGCAAAGTTTATGACCAGTCAGTTTTCATCATCATGAGCTGTTCTGTGAGCTAAGGTGTAAGCAACCATTGAGATGCCTCTCTACATATCCAAATCCTTAATGTTCTACTACATCAGTTCTGATGTTGACTTCTTCCATGTTGTAATATCGAGGCATGCATCATCATTTCTCATGTCTTCTATATTTCTTTTGCCCTCTATTTTTTTCCATTGTCACTCAAGTGTTCCTCTTCATCACATGTCAACTGAAAGCTGACTTCTTCTCCATATCTGTGCGGTTATTTGCTCAGCTTGTTTTAGGCATTCTTTGTTGCCTGGGCATCCATGGGATTAACAGTCACTGTTGCATAATTAAACCTTTATAAAAAGACTGAAGAATGCCATAAACATTTTTTGTTTAAAGCGCAAATAAAATGTCTAGACCATCTGGAGTAATACACAGCTAATTAACACGATAATTTAAAAAATTTAAAAGGTACTTACTTCTGTCACCATCTCTAGGCATTCAAACCTTTTGTTCATGTCCTTAATAAATTTTTGTGAGCAAAAAATCTGGACAACAGAAAAACAAATATTTCATATATAAAGTCTACATTTTTTAAACATCTGGATGATAGACATTAGAATTTGTGTCACCCTGTTAAGTAAAAAGTAGATTTTTCCCTAAAATAAATGTCTTTAGATAAGGTCAAGTGTCATCTCTACACTAAAAGTTATATGCAGTGCTTCTGCAAACTTTTTAACACATTAACTACCGCAAGCCGCTGTCAGCGACTTACAAAATAAACACATTTGGACCGCAAGCCGCTCAGAGCGCTAATCTAATTTTAGTAATAAAACGAATGAACAATGTACTGAAACACTCTCTAATCTAGTTCGAGATTTTAAGTTGCCACCGGAAAACAAATTCCCAAAGCATGGTTGTTGTAGAACACTGGAAAATTGATATTATGTTCATATTTTTCAGCGTTTTGGGTTAGTTACCAAATCGTGTAAATCTGTTTACCGTGGCAACTAGTGATAGGACTACAAAACATGCGTGTACATCTCGTCTAACGGCTGAATAGGATAGAAACGTGATTCAACAATTGACTGATAGATCTAGTGACGAGGACAAGAGTGAAAACGGTGTGCACATTGATTGAAATTGTGATTTTGATAGAGCAAGCAGTTATAATTGTAAAAATATTGCATGTCCTCGGCCATCGGAGGGCCGTTAAATAGCAACAACCTCTATTAGAGTTACAACCGGTATTTATTGTAATAGTACATTCATTTATCTTTAAAATGACGTGTAATTCATAAAAATCTGTAAACAATTACGAAAACTACAGCGTACTTTGTGTAAACACCTACAGAATGAAAATGCAAAAAACATTTAATTCGGCCACAGTGTGTTTTTCAGTTCGGTAGTTAATGTGTTAAATTTATTTTGTATATTGCCTAGACAGTATACTACTTCCAGTTTATCTCATGGTGCACCTTTTCCACTTTGATTGCTGTCGTATCTTGCCCATTTGCATTCATCCTTAGTTCTGTTAAGTTTTTAAATAACCTGTTTTTAAGAGACATTTGTCTTCAGTATTATCAGCTACTGAGGTCATATGATCAAAGTATTGTATGGTGTGGATGCTGTGGTAAATGCCTCATATTTCTTAAAACTATTAATGAAAGAATGTCCTTTCCTTGCTCCCAAGGGAACATGAGCTTCATGCCATTTTGCCCAAAATGACCTTCAGGTCTGATGTTCCTGCATGTGTCTCAGAGTATATTTTGTATAAATTGTACATACAACTGTAAATCACCAGTCAGAATTAAGACTGTCCTTTACTTCACAATTTTTAAAATGGTGATAACGTGAATAATTAATAAGCTACAGGTTGATAAAGTTTACCAAGGATCATTGCTTAGTTATGCTTTCAGATCATATCTTGAGTTGTGGGGAAAAGTGAAACTGATTTTTATATATAACTAGCTGTAAGGACCCGGTGTTGCCCGGAATTTTCCTAGTAACTGCATAGGAAACTTATGAAATGTCAAAATCAAACTATAATATTTTGATATTCGAGTGAAAAAGAATTTTCATTTAAGTTAATGACTACCGCTTTAAGTGACTATCCTCATGCCTTGTTTACAGTAATTACAAATGCATGCAGCACAAAATACTTATTCCTTATGGTTCCATGTCGTGAAATATTCTAATCCACATATATAAATTAAAAGGTAAATGCAAAGCCTAACAAATAAATTTAATAAAAGGAAGAAGAATGGTAAAGAACAGTGCTGTCACAATGACTGTACTCGAAATCCCCCTTGTTTTCTACTTCGTCGGCAAATTGTAACGCCTTCACGTTGATAGTAAAAGCCTACTGTATTATTACCCGCTTTCTTCAATGAAACGTGTGCTGTATTTCTTGGAAAAACAGTGAGATACGCAAGCTGAACAATGACCTAATTTTAATATTTCATTCATTCCATTTTATACACGGCGTAACTAAAGACAGATGGACTAAAGGATAGAGAGAAGGGAGAGGCATAAAGCCGAACACGTGCAACACTAAACACGCGTCGCGCGATACACAATTACTACTATCACGCGTGTAAGGCCACATGCACTAACTTTTTCGGACGGACAGTGATAAATTCACTACCCTTCCCAGAGTTAGGTTTTTAAATCCTGAAAAACTCTTATTAGGAAGATGACAATAGATGGGTTTACGTTTGAAAACATTACAGTACCCAGACAGCACATCTTCGAAACAGGAGGTAGAAGGAATTGCATATTTTGAACGCAGCATATTAGCTCTATTAAATATATATATTTGGGTTCCTTAGGGTTTGCTGACAAAGAATATGTACAACGTTATGCAAATAGTCTAGGAATTAACAAGTTATAACCAAAATAAAATAGTGGGGATGCCTGACAGCATGAAATCATTTCTGCTCATAAAATTTTTTTATAACGTGTTTGAAAAAACCGTGCGTACGGAAATAGCCTACCATGTAAACTCCAAATTGATTGGAGCGCAACAAATATAAGACTAAACACGATTGGTCGGACTATAAATACTATCTTTGGTTGTTAGGGGAGACGTAGGAAGTTAAAATTTTTTCAAACACTTGTCGAAACGTGGCTCCATTGGCCAGACTCGCTGATATACTCACTTAGGAGCGTTAGTTCGAGACCACTAGTTCAAATAAGCTTGATAAAGCAACAGTGCGTTGAAGCCAGCTCATATTTTTGCTAAATAAAAGCCTGGAACATAAGCAGATGGGAATTTGTGCCAGTATTTGTGCCAGAATTCATTGCTAATCAACGTATCTGTGTTTGTTTCCATGAATTGTGGTAAGCTTGAAACATTCAGTATCTTTTAATGAAAATTGAATGTGAATTGTTAATTTATGCCTGTATATATGTGTAGTTCAGTAGCAAACATGATGTAAAGCCTATAATGCTCCAGCCTGAACAGAAGGTGTCGGAGGAAAGTAAAACGGCATGGAATGGCCAAACAGTACACTGACACCTAGATGATTGACTAGAAAGAAATAATGCTGGAAGTGCAGAGGCGTAGTAACCATTAAGGAGGTTAATACTGGTATAAAGTATTTCAGATGAAGCTGACAGTTGGCCTAACGCTCTGAACTCAATGTTTGTGATGTATTGTGCTCAGTGTAAAAAGAGAGTATAAATTAGTTATGAAGTAGAAGGTACATCCTTCTTGTTTTCAGGGACCGTGGTCTTGATGGTATTGAGCAGCACCTGGTCAGAGCTTTGCTGAATCCAGAGTCGGACAGCATACTCCTTGGTCCATTTAGCTATCAGTGAGGTGTCTCCAGAGCCCAGGGGAGAATCGAGCAGAGGAGTCCTTTCCTGCCGCCATCACGCAAGATAAGCTGATGTGGCCAGCTGAGCTCAAAATTATGTACCCCCATCTTAAAATAACATTGTAACATAAACTTAAGAGAGGAAGTAAATTGTTTTAATATCAGGAACTGAGAACATCTCCAATACTAGTTCCAATAAAGACAAACTATTGAAGTCATGATGACAAATACCAACAGAGCTTGAACAAAACAAAACCAGTATTACCTCATATTACTACTACACAACTGACACACATAGGATACTTTTAATAATATATGTCACTACCATATTCATATTGATAAATTCTGTACATATAACTTGTAATTAAAATTGATTGTGATTCCTGGTTCCCTTTGTATTTGAATCAGGACACATATTCATTCATGACAGAAATGAATACATATTGTTATTTGAAAAGTTATCAGTGACTCCTTTAAGATATCCTTGTAGAGTGTTTTATGTATGTGAGTGTCACAGTGTTGTCAAGTGTGGTGGAATAAATTAAATTGTTTATCTGTCTGTTGTTGTTATGACTTACACTTCATCATACACATACCCTAGACATACCACGTAGTCATCACACTATTCCAGAATAATTCTGACTGAGATATATATATATGTGGCAGCAAGTAAGGTTATCTATAATACACTACTCTTATTAGATATAGATACCTTCACAGCTGATCTCAGTCAGTACACTAAGTCCCCTATAAATATTTATAACATCCCACTTCACCACATTCCACCAGAAGAGCGATTTCACTTTTGCTTTTCACTTTGCTTCCGAGTTTTTCCAAAATACTCTTATTTCTTATGATGGAATCGCAAAAGCAATTTTATTCTGCTTCCGAGTTTTAGCAAGAAACAAATTAATAAGACACATTTTCCTTTTCCGACCTGGCACACCAAGAAAGAATAGTCCAACTCATCCTTTTTTAACGTTCTTACTACTGTTTTTCGTAGCACGTTCTTTTCAAACATATATACATTATTGCTTGTAAAAAAAACAACATGATTATTATTTTCTGTCATACATACTTCAAATATAAAAGGCATAGTGATTGTGTTGAGCTGTATTTTTAAAATAAAAGTTTCTCTTTTCGGTGAGACACGACCTATTCAACCTAGCCATTGGGATAACGCCTGTTATATTAGGACACATGGCTAAATAAAGAAGATCTTTCGTTCTGGTGAAATGTTTAGGTTTGAGCTAGTTTCTTTTTTTTCCACTAAAATTTAAAAAAAAAAAAAAAGAAAACTTAAATGTTGCCTTATTTTGGCAGGCGCACCTCGTTTAAGATTGGCACATGTCCAATTATAGAATACCCTTCGGTCCAGCAATTTGATAAAGACCTTTTTCTTAATAAACGATGTTGCGGTCTGATTCAGTTATGACGATTTAAAAAAAAAAAATGTTTGCCTCGCTTTGCCAAAATATGGGAGTTCAAGCTAGCTGGTTATATTAGAGGGCATGTCCAAATATAAAAAACCTCTAGGTCTGGAGAATTAGTTCTGTGTTAGTTATGAAGATTTTAATTTCTGATAAACAATTTAATATTTGCTAAATAAATAGAAACTGTGTGATAAAATGTAACTAAATTTGATATTATTTTTTTTTTTTAAAGTTGTGCCTCGTTTTGGCGAGGCGCGTCCCGTTCAACCTAGTCGGTTATATTAGGGCGCATGTCCAAATATAAAAGACCCTTATGTCTGAGATTAACAGTAAATTTGATATAAACAGTAATAATAACTTAAATACTACTAAAAAATAATATTTAATTTTGTTTTCGCATAAAGCAATTAGAACTCCGCCTAGGCCGGTCCCAAGCCCGGCTGAAAAAGGAGGAGGGCGGCCTGTATGGAGGCCGTAAGGAGGCAGCCCCTCCACCATGCAAAGGCACAACAGGCCAATCACCTGTTTGCTTTAAAACATGATTACGCGAAGTACAAGAGAGAAAACTGGACTGATTCTAAAGGCGACGTACTGGAACGGACTACGACTTATGGAACACAAGAAGTATGAATGGGAAAGAAGAGGAGCTGGTAGAAGAGATGAGGAAAGCAAAATTTGAAATCCTGGCTATAACGGAAACAAAGAAAAAAGGGACAAGGAGTCGTGGATCTCGATGGCAACACGCTGCTCTACAGTGGTGTACCCACGTCTGAAAGAGCTAAAGGGGGCGTGGGTTGCATTGTGGCCAAAAACCAGAAAGATAGTATCAAGGGATGGAACTTTGTCTCAGAGCGCATTATGGTTGTAAAACTAAAAGAAAGAGAAACCATAGTCAACCTGGTCATAGTGTATGGGCCAAATGAGGATGAGAGAGCAGAGGTCAAGGAGGAATTCTTCGAACTGCTTCAAAGGACAGTGGATGACTGCCTAGATGAAATTATCATGCTCGGAGATTTCAATGCCAGAGTTGGAAATGACCATGCTAGATGGGGTGGAGTTATCGGAAGATACGGAGAAGATACTCTCAATGACAATGGAAAGCGACTCCGTAGATTCTGCAGTGAGCAGAATCTGATCATTACAAACACAAAGTTCCCCCATAAGCGCATACATGCATACACTAGATGTGAACCAACAAAGAATGAGAAGTCAGTGATCGACTATGCCATTGTTAGGAGGAGCACTGTCAGAAGAGGTTTTGATGTTATTAAAAGATGGGCTATCCTGGACAAATAGGTGTATCAGATGATACCAGGATAGTGCCAGATAAGAGACTGGTCTTATGAGTAATACCCCCTTCTCTGAAAAGAGCAAGGGTGTATAGATATCAAAGTGGGGTCAAGCTATGTAAGTTCTCAGAGAAGATGATGATGATGTACTCTGAGTCCCTAACCGCTACCTCTTCTGATCCCAAATTGATTTAGCTACGGGTCTAGGGGAATGTATTTAATATAATTAATGATTGATTTCAAACAGAACTTCAACTTTAACAAAATTAGTTAAGCAAGGCTGTATGAAATTTTCTGTACAATTTAATTGTCTTGACCCTCAATCTTTTTGGTCAGGAATTCTCAAAATCAAGAAAATGCTTATTTACATAATAAAATAAATATTTTGGAAAATCTGTTCCATTTCTGTAATGGGGTCACTGGAATGACTACACACACAGTTCCTGTTCCTAATATTGATAATGCTACTAGTCCTACACTGTAAGGTCTGATACTCTCATCATACAACAGTGTTTAAGTTTTCTTGGGTGAATGAGTTTGGATGAACCGACATTGCCTTCTTAAAGGACTTAACTTTAGACTGTTGCTGCTGCTGTTCTTTCAATAGTAGTCAGGATCACCAACTTTATGACTCCTGGCTGAGAAGATGGGGTCTATCTCCAGGCTTTATATGGAGCTCTCAACTCCCACACGCTCCTCTTCTCACTTTAATGCAGCCACGAGGTAAATTCGTGATATAACCTGGAATAGAAGGACAACCCATTCCATGTAGAAGTCTGCCTCAATCAATTCACCCCTAAACAATATTAAACTTACCATCGTCAGTTATTTGTGCTAACAAGTTGCACAAGACCTTGAATTCCGTTGTCTACAATCAGTTTCATGTAATCATTCTTTCTCTGTGTTGATTCAATGTTTGGATCCCTCGTCCATGTTTGGCTTCCATACAATAATCATGGCAAGTACAATACAGCATGTGACCTATTGATTACTTCATTCTAACCTTCCCTATATGTTTAACACATGATCTTTGAACAGTGTGTCACTCCAGAAGAAAATACTAAATTAAACCACTACTAACACTTACTGACACAAATTTGTTGCCAATTTGCAAACACTATACACCAATTTTTCATTTCGAACAAGACTGCTTACTACACACATTCCTACTTAGGTCAGCATGACACAACACATCCCGCCGGCAGTATTCGAACTAATATGGAACACATAGCCTGTTTACTTACAGGTCAATTATTTAACAAAGTATGCAAATAATAGAACTACACCCGACCAATCAGAGGAAAAGTCAAAAAGTTAATTTTTGAGACTAGTACTTATGCGGTTCTAAGCGTGTCTGTATAATCTGACCATATTTGAAAATTTTATATTATAGTTATTAGTGGACCGATTTTAATTATCAAAAGTGATAATTAAACGGCCAATTTCTCTTTATCGTTCTATCTAGTTTTCCCTTGGTTATTCCTTTGCATTTCAATCTGGGTAATTTTTAAGTAATTAAATTGGGCATTACCTTACTTACTTACTTAGTCGTTCCCCTTCTACCGTGAGGGCATTACCCTGATGTGAAAATATCACTAAATTAAATTTTTCTAAGTTAATATAATTTTATTATGAGGGAATCTTTATGTTTAGGTGTTAAGCAATATCAGCGCTATAATTCGAGATATCCCTTTCCTTTTAATTATCTTTAGTTATTAAGAAATAAATTATCTACGTTCGGTCAAAAACACAAAATAGGCATTATTTCCACCTCAACCAAAATTTTCTTGTCACTACAAGAAAAGGAAACGATTTGATTGGTTGTTAAATTGGTACTATGCTCTTAGATAAATTTTGGGTGGGCGGTAACTTTTGACTTGTTTCCTAGACAAATTCAAATACACTAGATAAATTGTTGGCGGTAAATTTGACTGGGCCCTCAGACAAATTTCAAATACTGTAGTTATTTATAGATTTTAAAAAACATTAACTAGTTTTTGAGCAGGGAATTTTTGAGCATGTTGTCATACAGATTCACTTCACTACAAGCTCATTCAAATATGTCCGGGATGCTAGAGTCTGGAAGGGGCCAGAGATTGGAAGTGATCACTACCTTCTTACAATCAAAAGAACAACTGAAAGAGTTGCTCAGCCTAAGAACTGCCCAACATCACGCAAGAAACCAAGTAAACAAATGGGAGAAATAAGCATTAAGACCTACAAGCTGAGAGAGCCAGAAATTAAGACCAGATATCAGGGGCTTATTGCTACAGCGGTGAGAAACACAGAAGAACAACCTGATGACTTGGAAACCCTCTGGCTTAAATTAAGGACATCATAAAGACAGCTGCTGCAGAAGCATGTGGTGAAGTCCGACTTGGGAACAAGAGAAAGAGGACACCTTGGTGGACAGAGGAAGTCAAAGAGAAAATAAGAGAGAAGAAAATGGCATGGAAACAATACTTAGGAGCTAAAAACACAGCAGGACAAATACAGAAACATAGAGAATATGTGATACTCAAACAGAAGCAAAGAACAAGGTGCTAGCAGCAAAACACAAGTCCTGGGAAGAATTTGGAGAAAAGCTAGAAAAAGATGCGCAAGAAAACCAGAAATTGTTCTATAAGACCCGAAAGAACATGAAGAAGGAAAAACAATGCCCTCTCAAATTTATAAAGGACAAGCAAGGTAAATTGCTTACTGCCCCGAAGGAAGTAATGGAAAGATGGAAAGAATATTTCTCAGAACTCCTTGATGGTGAGCAAGGTCAAGCATCAGAAATGATAACCACTAGCACAGAAGAGGAAACCAATGGTGATGAAGATGACATAAAGATGGAAGAACTGAAGGCAGCACTGGAGAAAATCAAGATGGGCAAAGCAGCAGAGCAAGATGGTATAACACCAGAAATGGTTAAGTACATGGGAGCATCAGGCGACCTATTACTCTTAAGGGTCCTACAGGCAGCGTGGTGCAACAAGACCATACCAAAGGATTGGAAGATTGCCTTCATAACACCAATTTTCAAAAAGGGTGACAATCGACAATGTGGAAACCATAGAGGCATATCACTTCTCAGTGTCCCTGGTAAAACCTATTCTAGAATCCTAGAGCAGAGACTCCGACGCCTAGCTGAGCCACAATTGGATGAGGTCCAGTGTGGATTCCGAGCAAACCGAAGTACTCAAGACCTAATCTTCACACTCAGACAGCTAAGTGAAAAGGCACTTGAGTATAAGAGTAAGTCTTGCAGAAATTATGTGAGGACAGCAAACCATAAGTCAGAAGAGTTCAAGACCACCACTGGTGTAAGACAAGGTGATATCCTGTCACCTTATCTTTTCATACTCCTCATGGACACATGAGGTGTACAGGTTTGGAAGAGAGAGCGCCAGACTATCCTATCGGCTGTCTTCCTCCTGGCCTGGTTCCATTCTAGTCCTCGGTCCTTCAAAGATTGTCTAATGTTGTCCTCCCAGCGGACTCTGGGTCGTCCTGGGGGTCTGGATCCCTGGCTCTTTGTTTCCCATGCTTGTCGTGGTAGCCAATCTTCTCCCATTCTGCAGACATGGCCAAACCATCTTAGTTGGGACTGTTCTACTTGGGTCTGCAGGGGGTGGGATTTTAGGACTTGACGTATCGTCTGGTTGCGGACCATGTCTCTTCTTGTTACTTCAACCACCTTCCTCAGATACCTCATTTCTGAGGTTTGGATCTGGCTTTTGTGGGTTGTAGTCATTGCCCATGACTCGCATCCATATGTCAAGACTGGGACATACGTGGAGCGGTATACAGCCATCTTCGTTTTCTTACCAACCTCTCTCTTGCTGAGGAATCCTCGATTTATGGCCTGAAAAAGTCTCCCAGCTGCTGCTTTTCGAGTGGCCAACTCTTCTTTGATGCCTCCCTTTCGGTTTATAATAGCTCTGAGGTATTTAAAGTGGTCGACCTGCTCCAGGACCTGTTCTCCCAGCTTAATCTGATGTCTTCTTTCTTCTCGTGATGTCACTAAAGAACTTGAAGAGTGTATTCTGTGACTGTTGATGGTTATACAGATTACAGTTTAGACTACACATCATCAGAATAGTGCAAATATGATTTATAACACCAACTCTGACTGCCAGCAGGTAGTCATCCTCACAGATGCACTGTCTGTACTGCAAGCTCTCAAGAGTGGTAAACTCCTGCATCTGAGAAATGAACTAAGCAAGGTAGCTGCCAAAAAGCGAACCATACTTCAGTGGGTACCATCCCATTGTGGTGTACCCGGAAATGAAAAGGCAGATAAACTTGCTAAAAAGGGAGGAGAATGTGAACAAGAAGATAATGAAATCACATACTTTGAGAAAAAGAGAGCTATCCAAACTATCAGAAGAGAACAGAATCAACCCAACAACGACTGCCACACTCTTGACCGGCAGGGACAGATCACCATTTTTCGCCTCAGGACAGGGCATAACAAACTGAATAAACACATGTACAAGCTACGATTGTCTGCTTCACCACTGTGCACATGTGGGTTAAACGAACAAACCGCTGAGCAAGTTCTACAGGATTGTCCTCTGTACGACCAGTTAAGAAAGATATACTGGCCCAATGACTCAACACTAAACTCAAAGCTGTATGGAGATAAAGAGGAACTCCAGACAACGTTCGAGTTCATCATGAGAACTCATCTGACGGTGTAAACATCAAAGATGCGATCGCAAGAAGAAAAAGATCAGAATAGTAGGTTCGTCATCGCTTCTAGTATTTAACTCAGACTGTCTTGTCACCTTTTATCTGTGATAAAACTCAATTCAATGTTCTTAGGTGATGCTTGAAGTTATCGTAGCTGGTTTGTCTATGACCGGTTGACACCAGGGAATCTTAGTTTCTTCTAGTGCTACGTTAGTTCTTAGCACTAACATTACTGCTGTACACGAATGTCTATCTTTGCTACACAAGGCGTAGAAGTTTATAAATGTTTCAACACGTAACTTCAATACATCTTGGACATCCCCGTCCAAGAAATATCACAATTAACTTCTGCTGTTTGCAATAAACACTTGCGTCTGCTTTTGACTTCGTATCTTGAATTCTAACAATGGAGTTGGAATAGTATCTGTCTCCACAGCTCCGCCTTTGCACAAAAATCACAATGCGACAACCCCAGCACTCACCACGTTGAGTTACATCATCTTCACCCCTTGGCGACTCGAGCAGAAAGGACCTTGCACATTACGTTGCGCTTTCTTTTTCGTTTCATTTACCCCACGTGAATATTAGCTCACCCCATGTGATCCAAAACTTCCCGAATAATCTACAAAGATCGAGTGGCTGAACTCTTGCCCCAACTGTTTAATAACTAGTGTTACTTCCCTTTGACGACTTCTCAATATTTTTCAAGTCACTTAAACCGGCCACACTACTTTCCCCTCCTTGTGGTTTGCTGTTACATGAAGACAGCTTTCATATATAAATAATGAAATAAAAAGAACTCACCATGGATATCACAGCTCATGTTAATGATGGATTAAGTTACATTTATAAGCTTTTGATAAGTCTACCGAAACTCTGAACAGTTACAAGGATGTGTAAAATAAACTATGCTGTTCTTTTACCTGTATATAGTTTTGGCTGTCCAGGGCTCTGGCTGGAGCATCTTCAGTGACAAAGACTGTGTCCACTATATTGTAAGGAACAAACTCGATGGTATGCTCTTTGCCATGCACAACACACCCAGTGCTCATGAATATGAAGTTACGGCCATGTTTCAGCCGACCCCTGGGAAAATTTTGAAAATACACATTACTAATCTAATGTTTCAATGTTATAAGACAGCTGACCAATTAAAAATTGTTTTTGATGTTTAGAACAGCCCAACAAATTAAAAAATGAGATTTAAACAGAAGCAAAACCAGAAGTTCCAAAGCTAAGGCTCACGAACCGTACACAGAAGGGAACAAAGAGGTAAGAAGAAACATCAAGAGACAAAAGGAAATATAATGAGCTGGCAAAAAATGCACAGGAAGCTGCAGACAAAGGAAATATGAAAGAACTGTACAACAGTACAAAGAAGCTAACAGGGAAATACAGCAAGTGAATAGCCTATCACGACAATGAGAAATTGCTTAGCAATATACAAGAGCAAATGAAGAGATGACATAACATTTGAGGAACTTCTCAATAGACCAGCTCCACTAAATCCCCCAGATATCCAGCCAGCTGAAGAGGAGCTACAAGTCAACAGTGTTTTGATTAGCACTCCATTTTCTAGCAGCGTTGCCGAGCGCCTGTTGGGATTTATGTACAGTCACATGAATCCTTGTACTTGGTGGACATAAGTGACAGACACACCATCATAGCTGACAGACAATGAAGTTGGATTGGCTACGTCCTCAGAGTATACCCCGATGCCATCACAAGAACGGCTATGCTATGGACCCCAGAAGGAAAGCGAAAGAGATGCCGACCAAAGACAACTTGGCGGAGGGCTGTGGAGGCAGAGATGCTAAGGATGAACCAGAGCTGTGGGGAAATCTATACGAAGGATGGCCGCCAACCAAGAAAAGTGGAAGCAGTTTGTTGCTGCCCTGCGAGATGCCACCAGGCGTGATGGCTACTGACTGCTTTGACAGCCAGTGACTATGGAAAAATGAAGAAGTGACAGAAAACATTTTAAAATGAAGATTTACATAAAGCTCATTACTTGACCATCAGGTGCAAGAGTTCTCCAGCTGAAGCATCAAATTCCAAAAACAGAGTGCTTATTGTGCGATGTTTGATACAACAGTCTTCATCTTCGTTAGAATCTATGGCTGACATGTTGAATCTGTGCATCTGTTCTATAACCTGATCTGCCTCAACACTGTTGAAGTTTTGGAGAATACAAAAAGATAACATATCATAAGAAACATATGATACCATATTACACATGATGGGAATGCTTGTGCATTATTTTTCTGTCATTGAATTCGCTGTGATTTCATTTAATTAAGTCTGTTTCGATTATATACCATATTTCTATATGTAAGAAGTTAAACATAATCTATGCTCAGTGGCATTTTCATGCATAACTATAAATCCCACCATGAATCGGTCAGAGTAACCAGTTCATGTGGTGTGATTTATAGTCATTTCACCACAGTTAAGAAATAGAAATTCTGCCTACAGGTATGAGTATAAAGAGAAAAGCAGCTACAGGATTGGATCATTATCTTCTATTAGGGAAATAAAATTGATAGCTTTCAGAGACAGAGAATGAAGAAGTCCTTAGTACATGTCAAACATTACAAATAAAGACACAAACTTAATGTAAGATACAGATTTGATAATCTCGGGAACTTTATGGAAAAACCATCAACAATCGCTGAAACAAACTTATTGTTATTCTGAATTGACATCATTGCACTCCGGGCAAACCCATAGGTGCTCACTCTCTATCAGTATATGTCGAAGAGTGTGAATGCTAACTGTTCCTGTAGCTCGCTGGTTGCAAACACGACAGATGCATCCTGTCATACGTCCATCTCTACTAGCATTACGTTTGATGCCAAATCCCAACAGTCTTAACCTTGATGAAACAAACTTAAAGAAACATCACAGAATTGAAGCTGAGAATTTCAGGGCAAGAGGAATAAACAATACAAAGTATAGCTCCTCAAGTCTATCTATGCATCCTGGATGCTGATGAGGTAGCGGATTGCCAAATCAAGTAAAAAATAGTATACATAATCGAACAAGACCAATACAGTGGCCAAGAAGGCTGACTCAGAACACCTATGATATACAAATCTATAGAACAGAACAGACAACAGTTACAATAGAACTGGATATTAAAGATGAAATGTGAAGAATGATTGGGCAAAGCCTCGGGAAACAACTAACAAGTATAATCAGACATTCTTTCGAGGGGAAATGGGAGGCTAAGAAGAACCTAGAGAAGAATGGCTGAAGACACTAATCAGCCAGAATCTCATGGACAGAATTGAAGAATATGGCCAAAATGGAAATTAATGAAGTTCAGTAACTGCAGCCCTGTGATTAGCATCATCCAAAACTGAATGATAATTACTGCATTTGGAACAGTTCTTAAGACTATAGTTTGAAAAGATTAGTAAACCTTAAAGTATATTTCTTTGCTGCCACATCCACGTCTCTTATATAATATGCCGTCTGTCTCAAGTTTCCTCTCATCATAGTTTCCTCCTGAGGGAGCTGGTGATGGTCACATTATCAATTTGCTTCTCTCATGGTGCCAACATTCCCGAAATGATATGTTCTACTATTTGCTTTTGTACTCCATATTATACTACCAGCTCAACAGAAGTGAACAAGTGGTAATCTTCAGACTCTGCACAAGCCATAAACGATTGAGATACCACCTATTCAACAAACTTAAAGTTAGGAACTACTGATGAGTGTTGCCGTGGCACTGATAAAATGAGCTGAATGTCTGCTGCAAAAGTGCTCAACATGTGGGGAATGGAGAAAGCGCATATGGCCATCACCAGTATTTTTACCGGACGTAGCTCTATGGAAATGCCAACAACCTCAGACTGACCAATGATTTCTTTAAATATATTCAAGTTGATGTTTGAAAGTGTACGGAAGAAAAGAAGAACTATCCCCTATGAAAACATACCTGAGCTAATTTTCAGCTTGTGGAAAAGATGGTATTTCATAAATATGATGAAGCACTTACTCAGCAACCTGTTTATATGTGACAGTATGCAGCAAATTGTTGTTCAGCAAAATTATGAGAAACATTGTGCTGAGAGAGAAGTCACATGAAATAAATTTGCTGATGTACATGAATGAATTAACAATGATGAAATTATTGAATACCTCTCTACTTCTTTCCAGCAAACATGTGATGTCACTTGCCCAAGCAAAGTTCCTTCTGTTTCTAGTTTAGACACAACTTGATGGAGAAGGGATGGGTCATTATCAAACACAGACATAGTTCTCCTCATGTTCGTCAACATCAAGGGACCAACTCTGTAGGAAAGAGTAACGGGTTTCCCCAAAAACAAAACAACAAAAAATTTAAAAAAGCATTTCAAAAATACCATCACTATATACCATCACCAGGTCCAAGAACACTAGGCTGAGGCAAAAACTCATTCAGTTATTGCTTATCTGAACATTTTCTTGAGTACATGCAGTGTGTTCAGCCTTATTTCTTGGACTTTGAAACTGAGATGTTGTTCCAGGTCATGAGTGAGACCTCAGTGGCCCTCATTTTATATAGAAAATGAATGGAAATCTTGTTTACTTCTCTTTTAATATGTTAAAATTTCTACCAAGATCTTCATCTTCTCCAGGGATGTTTCCATTTTTTCATGCTATTGAGCATTTTTCCTAACTCTTCTATTCTGAAAGGTTCTGTATCCATTTCAAAAGCCTCTTTCATTGTTAGCGCCTCTAGAAGGAACTAATTAGTATATATTAAAGTGTCTTCCCATCCATTAATTTTTTCCCAAGGTGATTATTATTTTACCTCACCTTCAAGACTTCCACTGCAGGAATAGCTTTGTTTGCTTAGCTATCTGATGACTGTGTATGGTTTCTGATATTTAGAATCCTTCCTGCTTCTTCTGCTCCTGTTGTCTTGGTTTCAAGATATTCATTCCTATCTTGCTTAGGTACTGGCTCTTACCTTTGTTTACACTTTTTTTTTTAACTTGTTACAGTTTCCTCGAGTTCCTGCTCCTTTCATTAATAAATAACATCCAGTTTTCTTTTATCGATTTCTGAGATCCTTTTATTGTTCTTACCTTATATTACAGTAGAGTCCAGAAGGAAAACGAATGCAAGGACAGCCAAAAGCCACCTGGTGGAGAACTGTAAAGGCAGAGATGCTCAGCATGAACCAGAGCTGGAGCACCACATGAGGGATGACTGTCGACCCAGCAAAGTCGAGACAGTTTATTGCTGCCCTACAAGACGCCACTAGGTGTGATGGCCGCTGCTTGCTTTGTCTGTCAGTGACCAAGGACCAAAGAAGAAGAGGAAGAATATTACAGCAGAAGTTGCAGACTTTCATAAATGGGTGCTTGCGTAGAATAGAAGGATTGAAATGGTATGACAAGGTCACCAATGTGGAACTAATGACAAGTGCCAGTGCAACAAGAGATGAGAAGAAGAAGCTGGTGATGGTTAGGACACACATTAAAGAAGCCTGCTGATAGCACTACCAGGCAGTCCTTTTTCTGGAATCCTCTGGGAAAGAGAAGCAGAAGTAATGGTGATTAATAGTTTAGCATGGGGTTGTCTACTATATCCGAAGTAAAAGTAATGGTGATAATACAATAGTTTGGCATGGGGCTGTGTGAGAAGTTACTGTGATTTTATTTTCAACGGGCCCCATTTTTCTTCTCCATGTATTATTTGCGTTTTATTTATGAGGAGTTACTGTGGGTTTTAATTTCAATTTTGCCAGTTTTCTTTTCTCTGTAAAGTAAATGCGTTCATTTTATTTTATTAGGCGTTGGAGTTATATTATTAGGCTGGGTAGATTTTTTCAGCAAGGAAAAATCCGAAAAACTCGCACCTACCCGGTTGATCGAGAGATGGGGGGGAGAAACATGACCCAGGTACGTTGAACCAACGCTATAACCAATCAAATTTATTTTTGCTAACGCAAACGGCAGTAGTATTATCTAATGTGACGCAATTAGTACCATGTGAGCAGAAATAAACATGAGTCAGGAGTTGGTTTACAATATCATTGGCGGAGGTCAGAGGTTATTAAAATGCAGCAATATTATTGGTCCAGGTCGGTCCCAGAGGGATGCCACGCGATGACTCATAGCTTGGGTTATTTCTATGATAAATAACTGCGTTGTAGTCTTTTGCGGTCTCTCGGGTTTCATAATTTACTGCCTTGAAAACTATGTCATATTCGTCTGCTCTTCGTGAGAAATTCGATAATTGGGTATGTCTATATCTTAATTAGCGTCATAGATAGTTCGTTTCATAATAAATCTTAGCATGTTAAAGTAAGTTTCTTCTGGGAGTTAAATTTAATTTATTAGACATTAGGGCCATCAATTGCTATCTTCATGATCATCTCAACCCATAACCCGTCATGGGTCGTAGGGGTGCCATGGTGGAAGCATCAGCAGACAGGGTCCTCCACTGCTCTCTATTCTCAGCAATGCGTACAAGTGTGGAGAAACCGTGTCCTGCCCATTCTTTGATGTTATCAGCCCAGGATTTTCTTTGCCTTCCTCTTCTCCGTTTACCTTCGACTGTTCCCTGGAGGATCGTTTTCGAAAGGGAGTCATGACGAGTTACATGCCCAAACCAGGCAAGCTTTCGACGTTTCACTATTGACAAAAGTGGTTCTTGATGGCCTGCATAGGTGTTTATCTTCTCTCTAACATAGACATTTGTTTTGTGCTCTTTATAGCAAATGCGCAAAATTCTTCTGTAACATTTATGCTCGAAAGCCTGAATCCTTCGCTCCGTATCTGCAGTGAGTGTCCAGCCCTCACACCCATACAAGAGAATAGATAATACAAGTGATTTGTATAATTTGATCTTCACAGGAAAACTGATGTTACTTTTCCAGATCACATTCAACCTTGTCATGGCAGCTGAGGCCATCTCAAGTCTTGTCTTGATTTCTTTATTTGATCTTCCATCACTACATATAGTGGACCCGAGATATTTAAAGGTGTTAACTTCTTCTAACGTTTGCCCATTTAACATAATGTTGGTCGGAACATGTTTCTTATGGCTATTCACCAATATCTTGCTTTTTTCTATATTAATTTCCATCCCATATGTTCTTGTTATTTTCTCCAGTCTAGAGGTAAGGTCTTGAAGTTCTGATTCTGTTCCAGCTATCAGATCAATATCATCAGCAAAACGTAGATTACACAGAGGTCGGCCTCCAATCGATATGGTTGATTTATAATCGTAGAGAGCCTCCTGCATAATATGTTCTAGATAAATGTTAAAGAGCACTGGTGACAGGATACATCCCTGGCGAACTCCTACGGTTGTTTTGAAAAATTCTCCAATGTCATTGCTTGCAAAAACAGCACTGCTTGCGTCCTTGTATAGTGCTTCAATGATATCTATGATGTTGGTATCAAAATTGAATTTTCTCGATATTTGCCATAAACCTTCATGCCAGACTCGATCGAAGGCTTTTGTGAAATCGATGAAGTTATGGTATAAATCATGTTGATGCTGGAGATGTTTTTCGATCAGTAATCTAATATTGAAGATTTGTTCTGAGGTACTTCTTTTTGGTCTAAAGCCAGCCTGTTCCTCTGACAAGATTTCTTCTGATTTCTGTTTTATTCTGTTCAAAAGTATCCTTAACATCACCTTACTTGGATGACTAATAAGGCTAATGGTTCTGTAGTTCTTGCACATTTTTAGATTTCCTTTCTTTGGAAGCGGTATTACTAATGACTGCGTCCATTCTTTTGGCCATTTTTTTGTACTCCATATCTTCTGGCAAATTGTTGTCATGATTTTTACTATATCTGGTCCTCCATATTTCAAGAGCTCTGCTGGTATATTATCCACACCCGGTGACTTCCCTCCTTTCATCGAACATATAGCCTCTTCCACTTCTTCCCGTAGTATTGCTGCATTTCCGAGTTCTCTGTTTTCGCACTTAATGTTGTTTAATATGCCTAAGTCAGTGTCAAGTTTACAGTTATATAATTCTTTACAATATTCTGTCCACCTTCTCATTACAGCTGTTTTTTCATTGAGCAGAGCCCCATTGCTATCTTCTATGACAGTTACCCTGGGCTGTTGGGGTTTTGATAGTCTTCTTAATGTGTCAAAAACTGCCTTGCTGTTACCTTTTATTAGCCCCGTATTAATGGACTCACATTGATCAGCTACCCATTTTTCTTTGGCCTGTTTCATTTTCTTTCTAATATTTTTATTCACCATACTGTATTGCCATGCTGCTTCAGGAACCTCTTTCTTAACCTTTTTCATTTCCCGTCGTGTATCACATAACTTCAGAATGTCATCTGTAACCCATGGTTTGTTTATTTTCTTTCTTTTACCAAGTATTTCTGTTGCTGATTCAATGAGCACGTCTTTCATGTTCTCTGTGATTGAGTTGATATCATCCTCCAAAAAGTTGAGAGCTGCGAATTTTCCTCCAACAGTTGCCTCAAAGATTCCCGCGATTTCTGGATCTTTCAATTTGTCTAAATTGAATCTTAACTGAGAACATCTGTTTTGATTATAGTTCTTTTTGAGTTTATAGAAATAATAAAAATGTAAGTTGTGCATATAAAGTTTCTGTGAATAGTAGCAGTATCTAGGATTTGTGTAAAGGCTTTTGAGATATTAACTGTGTGAGGATAAGCGCTAAGATAAACGGGTGCTTTGTAATATGTAAATTATAACGGCCATATAACCGCAATTTGATTTTGATAATTTGCAGGGTAGATACGCGAGCGTATTTGTGTATTTTATTTAACTGTGTATTAAGTTGTTGCGTAGTCAGGAGACAGGGGTGTAATTAATATTACTGAGTTGGTGTAGCAACTGTGTGTTTATATTGTGTAAATTTGATACCCTTCCCGGGTCAGTCGTAAAAAGTAAAGCCTAGGAATTTTACTGGGGAATGTTTCGCTTCAACGAAGTAAATGTTTTGACGCCTGAGGCTAGACTAATGTAACAGATTAGGTCAGCCTGCGTCTGAGGTTTTCTTACCAGACAGATAGTTACGTTGAGGTGGGGGAAGAGAGAGGTGGGATTGTAATTTAGTGACCCTTGGTTAGGAATTTTTGTTTATCACTTGTGCGTAAATTTGTGTAGGGGAAAGGTATTAATTTAGATAGAAAGACGGGAGACGTATTTATTTAGGGTGTTTATGGGTTAGAGATGAGAATATTTTGACGTGTTGTATATTTGTTGTCATTTCTTTCATTTTACAGCATTTTCACGGCACACAGGGGGGGTTGTAAATTGCCTTACAACATGCCAAGGTATTCGGCCTTCTCAGGAGTAGAAGGGTCGAGGCATCGCCAGAGGTTAAAGAACTGGTGATGCGGTATTTACCGGCGCCAAGTACGTCATGCACCTGTAAAAGATAGCAGTTCTCCTGCAGTGAAGCCCATGCTTCAGCAGGAACGGGTTTATCTTTAAAATCCGGAGCTCTTAGCTCGTTATACCACTCCAAAGAGGCGCGTGGCCTGGAGGTTGGTTTTATGTATATACAGCCATAATAATGTTGATGGTCCCTAAACCCTAAGAGGGTAAAATCGGCCGTTAAAGAATTGTCAGCAGCAGTGAAGCATATACATCCCAAGTCAAGTACCTCGTGCTTGATACCAAAGTCATCAGTGGCAGTAGTCAGGATCAGGAGAGAGGGTCATCATTCCTTTTCCGAATGCTATCGAGAGGAGGGGCGTAACAGAGACGCCACTCAGCAGAAGACAGTAGTGTCAGAGAGACACTGAGCAGAAACAGAGGAGAGACAGAATTTATAGAGTCAGATAGTCAGAGTCAGAGGACAGCCTCTGAGTTTGCACTGAAGAAGCCCGTTAGTGGATCAATGCTTGTGGTTAGCTGTGTAGGACATTAGATAGTTCAGTGAGATTTGTGTAGACAGTTAGTTATCTGTCTGCAGCCGGACGGTGTGTTAGATTTAATAATAATACTAGGATGGGTAGGAGTGGTGGCTCTTAAGTTAGAGACCCCACCAAGTAGATTGTATTGTTTAATCCTTAACTTTCTTCCCTGTCACGTAGCGTTTAAAGGATAAGAGAATTATTTAGAGGAAATAATAGATCTGATGTGGAAGATTTGGCTCAAGGAATCCCTGCTGGGTTTTCTCACTTCCGAAGGGTGACGAAGAGGGTAAATTCTCCTAACTCGACAGGTCTGGAAAAGATTGTAAGGAGATATTTGGTCTCTCGCTACCGTCGTCCCCTTCTCAAGTATCTATTATTATTATCTTTTAATTTATATTATATTTTACGAGCCCCCCCTCCCTTATAAAGGAAGATAAACATAGACAATATTCAACATCTAATGGAAGGAACAAAGCGTGGGGTACAGTATATACACCCAATTGGTTTATTGCAATAAAATGAATAGATGGTGAATGATAGTATTGTCGATGGAATTAGTGTCTGCTGTATGTATTATGTGTCTCACAATTCAAGTGTTTTTCATCATGGATGACTAAACTAGGCATTGATGTAGTGAGTTCCCTTTTTCGTGGACTTAGCTTTTCAGCCCCTGGCTGATAGTGAAGTGTGGTTAGTTCTCCGGTCTCCTGACGTTGCCCCCGGTAGGTCTTGAATGGTTCGGATTTGCCTTCTCTGTGCTCGACTCCGTATTCTGCGCTGAGATTGGACTGTCGTGCAAGGCTCCACCATAGACTAAAGACAAATACGACGGCTTCATTAATTTTCTAGCTTTAGAAAGCAGCCTTTCCCTAAGCCGTCCCTCTGCCAGTCATCTCAGATTTTAGTCTCTAACATCATATGTCTAGAGTCTAATCTTGAATTCAAGTTTCTCCTGTCTGTCCTTTATTATATTTCTCTGCCCCAGTGGCAGTATTATAATTCTTTAGACTGATTTATCGTCAGCTTAACCCGATGAATTATTATAAATGTCAGTTAAACCCACCAACTTTTATCATAGAAATGTCGGCAACAGTATTCTAGTTCTGTGCCTCTAGCCTAATCGTCATGTCATTATGATGAATTTAACAATTAATTGGACATCCGTGTTTTAGAATTGTCTGACAACATTATCACACACTTCATGTCTGGTCGCATCGTCATATAATTGATAATGAATATATGTCACGGTCTGTCAACATTATCGTTAATATTAATTTCCGTTAGTCTAAACGTCGGGTCGAAATTAATCAAATAATATGGAAATTAATAGCTATATATATATATATTCCCGTTATACATTATTATGAACATGTACATATCCCGTGGGATCATAAAATATACCCGATCACATGTGGCTGGATGTGATCGTAAAACAAAAATATGAATAAAGTAAACATACCAATCTTGCGTCGATTTTGCAAGGTACTACACATTTTATCACATTATATTCTAGCGAGGTTTCACTTACCTACTCAAAGATGGACGCTAACCCGCAATTAGACACGTGGCTTCAGTGCTTTTAATGCGAGAATTCGCCGATATCTGGGTTAGACCTAGCTTTCTTGAGGGTTCCTGGGCAAGTGAAGAATGCTGGCTTTGCCGCCTTTTAGCGGGTCATTTCCGCTTGGACACGTGATCCGTAGCGTGCATCATGTGACCTTAGCCTCGTTTTAGACGCTCCAATCAATAATGTTAAAAGTCACGTGATGTTTTCCTAAGTGGCCTAAACTGGTTCTCCCAAGTTCAAGCAGTTCTAAATTAAAACGGATTTCTCGCTACCGAGGTCATTGGTCAACAATGACGTCGTATCTAAAAATAGCGAGGAGAAAATACCGAACGCTAGGAGATTTTCCGCAAGTGACAATTCCCGGGACTTTGCGATCATGCATTGAGGATGAGAAAAAACGATGTCACGTAAATAATAAAAAAAAATGAAGAGAAGATTGGGCAAGTCGTCACACAAGCCCCTCCTCAAGTTTGACGTTCCATCCAACTCCACTGGTCCTGTCTTCCTCTTCTTTTTCAGTTTCTCATATCTCCTCGGTTTCGTCCGGATGTCTGCTAAAAAAATCTGCCCTTACGTTGTTCTTCCCAGGTATGTATTCTGGTTTTCTTTGGATGCCTACGTCTGCAGCAATGCTTCCCTAGGTCCTGTAACTGGTCTACCCTATGTGTTGAGGTTACCTGGTTACAATCTGAACAGGACTTCACATATCGAGCTATGTCTTCCATGATGCCGGGCCAATAATACCGGGTGGCTATCCTTTGATTTGTGGCACCATTACCCAGGTGTTCACTCAAAGTAGCACCGTGCCCCCATTCCATAACTTTATTTCTATATATGGATGGCACCACAATCTGTCCATGACTTTTTAGCCCTCTGCCAGCCTTCCTGTGCAAGAGTCCATGTTCCATATAAAAGTCACCCTTTCTTCGAGGGTTATGTGAGTTTTCCAATTTGCCAAAGCAAGGCCCCAACGTGCTATCAGCTGCTTGAGCCCTTTTCATCTTATTCGGATGAATTTCTAACTTAGAGTCCCTCTCTATGCGTTTGGAGTCAGACCTGGTCTGGATGGCAGCCATAACCACAGGCTTTACTGGTTCTCCTAAAAAGACATATCTACGCCCTAACATCAGGGGGTAGAAAGGATCCTCTAAAACTGCAGCATTGATCTCCCCTTCCACATAGCGACAACTGACTTGAATCTTCGCTATGGGCAAATTTAAGGGTAATGCTCCCTTGAGTGGCCCCTGGATATCCACTGTTTCTGTGGTGAGTTGTTCGGGGTGCACCAGAGATGAAGAAACGACCGCGTCATAAGACAAACCTGTGTCATACATCCCGATGACTTGGTTGCCATTCACGGTCACTGTCTCCTGTATAGGTGGGTGATGGAGGCTATTCTGACTCACTGTCAGTTCCTTCCTGTCAACAGCCCTCACCTGTAAACATGCAACATGATGTGGAGGGTTTTTCCTTCTGCACTCGGCAGTATTGTGGTTGCTCATTTTGCACGTCTTACACCACTTTTCTCCCCGCCTCTGAGGCTGGAAAGCTGATCTCTGAGTAGTCTTGTAGTCTGGCTTGTCATGCTTTTTGAAGTGGTGGTAAGGTAGATTCATTTGGGGGTCCAAGTGTGTCTGAGGTGTCGGCCTCGATAATTCTTCCGGTTGGTTCCACCGGGATGGGTCATTCTCCGTTAGCGCTGCCTGATAACGTTCCGCCAACTGGACGATAGATTCTAAAGTGCTGGCCCCATTCTCTGTCAGAAATCTTCTCATGTCGGAAGTCATGGTGTCCTTCAGTTGTTCAATAACGACCATCTCCTTCAGACCTTCCCAATCATGAGAAAAATTCCCTAGGGCACCCCACTTTTCCACGTACGAATCCAGTCTAGCAGCAAATTGAGCAAAGTTCTCTCCGACTTCCCAACTAGAGTTACGGAACCTCTTCCTATAGGCGTCAGCATGTAGCTCATAACGAACCAATAGTGCCTTTTTCAAAGAGTCGTAGTCATCCTGTAAACCTGGAGGAAGCTTGCTATACACGTCATAAGCAGTTCCTCTAAGCCCTTGCGACAGTTTCAGGTTCCATTTGCTCTTCTCCAAACCAAACGTGGTGGCAAACTTCTCAAATTTGTCCAAATACCTATCGATCGAGTCGGCTTGTTCCGAGAAAGCTTCGAATGGAAACGTCAAGGGTCCCAAAGTTGACATGAGTGAGGATGGCAAAGGTCCGGTGCCCCCTGCGTGCAAGGATGGCATATCATCTGACCATGGCGATAGGTTGCCTGAGGAGGAAGATGCTGTTGCACCAGCTACTGGTTCAACTCTTTGAGCTTGTCCCTGCATCTCTAACTGCTTCATCTTCAATGCATGCTCGCGTTCATCTCTCTCGCTTCTTTCTCTAGCGTCTACAGCTTTTATCCTCTCATCTATTTCTGCTAACTTTATTCGCTCTTCTCTTTCAGCTTTCGCTGTTTCTCGAGCGTAATACTTATCAGTCTCAACACTGACATAATTTGCAAGGTCCACCCCACTATAACCTAGATCTCGACCGGCCTCCCCTAGTGCTGCCTTAAGCTTAACTATTTCAGCCATCTTTTGCAGTTAAAGTCCACACTGAGTAAGCTAGTGCTACCTTCCAATAGTATTTCTAACAACAAGTAAATACTAATTATTTATCAGACTGCTGTAGAATGAAATTACTACAGTTATGGAGACTTAAGGTCTGTAATTCAATGAAATACAAAATCAAGAACTAACTTAATTAAACACAACATATATAAAGGGATTCACCAATCAATGCCTGAAATTCTAGAAAAAATGTTTTCTGTCTTTCTAGAGCTCACTGTGTGAAAATAAATGTGTTAAAATGGTATACTGTAATGACTGAATGGATGATACTATCCCAGAGGTATGATAAAATACATAAGTTCAAATCCCGGACCGAGACACCAGTGTCACGTAGCGTTTAAAGGATAAGAGAATTATTTAGAGGAAATAATAGATCTGATGTGGAAGATTTGGCTCAAGGAATCCCTGCTGGGTTTTCCCACTTCCGAAGGGTGACGAAGAGGGTAAATTCTCCTAACTCGACAGGTCTGGAAAAGATTGTAAGGAGATATTTGGTCTCTCGCTACCGTCGTCCCCTTCTCAAGTATCTATTATTATTATCTTTTAATTTATATTATATTTTACGAGCCCCCCCTCCCTTATAAAGGAAGATAAACATAGACAATATTCAACATCTAATGGAAGGAACAAAGCGTGGGGTACAGTATATACACCCAATTGGTTTATTGCAATAAAATGAATAGATGGTGAATGATAGTATTGTCGATGGAATTAGTGTCTGCTGTATGTATTATGTGTCTCACAATTCAAGTGTTTTTCATCATGGATGACTAAACTAGGCATTGATGTAGTGAGTTCCCTTTTTCGTGGACTTAGCTTTTCAGCCCCTGGCTGATAGTGAAGTGTGGTTAGTTCTCCGGTCTCCTGACGTTGCCCCCGGTAGGTCTTGAATGGTTCGGATTTGCCTTCTCTGTGCTCGACTCCGTATTCTGCGCTGAGATTGGACTGTCGTGCAAGGCTCCACCATAGACTAAAGACAAATACGATGGCTTCATTAATTTTCTAGCTTTAGAAAGCAGCCTTTCCCTAAGCCGTCCCTCTGCCAGTCATCTCAGATTTTAGTCTCTAACATCATATGTCTAGAGTCTAATCTTGAATTCAAGTTTCTCCTGTCTGTCCTTTATTATATTTCTCTGCCCCAGTGGCAGTATTATAATTCTTTAGACTGATTTATCGTCAGCTTAACCCGATGAATTATTATAAATGTCAGTTAAACCCACCAACTTTTATCATAGAAATGTCGGCAACAGTATTCTAGTTCTGTGCCTCTAGCCTAATCGTCATGTCATTATGATGAATTTAACAATTAATTGGACATCCGTGTTTTAGAATTGTCTGACAACATTATCACACACTTCATGTCTGGTCGCATCGTCATATAATTTATAATGAATATATGTCACGGTCTGTCAACATTATCGTTAATATTAATTTCCGTTAGTCTAAACGTCGGGTCGAAATTAATCAAATAATATGGAAATTAATAGCTATATATATATATATTCCCGTTATACATTATTATGAACATGTACATATCCCGTGGGATCATAAAATATACCCGATCACATGTGGCTGGATGTGATCGTAAAACAAAAATATGAATAAAGTAAACATACCAATCTTGCGTCGATTTTGCAAGGTACTACACATTTCATCACATTATATTCTAGCGAGGTTTCACTTACCTACTCAAAGATGGACGCTAACCCGCAATTAGACACGTGGCTTCAGTGCTTTTAATGCGAGAATTTGCCGATATCTGGGTTAGACCTAGCTTTCTTGAGGGTTCCTGGGCAAGTGAAGAATGCTGGCTTTGCCGCCTTTTAGCGGGTCATTTCCGCTTGGACACGTGATCCGTAGCGTGCATCATGTGACCTTAGCCTCGTTTTAGACGCTCCAATCAATAATGTTAAAAGTCACGTGATGTTTTCCTAAGTGGCCTAAACTGGTTCTCCCAAGTTCAAGCAGTTCTAAATTAAAACGGATTTCTCGCTACCGAGGTCATTGGTCAACAATGACGTCGTATCTAAAAATAGCGAGGAGAAAATACCGAACGCTAGGAGATTTTCCGCAAGTGACAATTCCCGGGACTTTGCGATCATGCATTGAGGATGAGAAAAAACGATGTCACGTAAATAATAAAAAAAAATGAAGAGAAGATTGGGCAAGTCGTCACATTCCCTGCAGGTTGAAGGGGAGGGTGACATTGTGGGTTTACATTTTGTCTGTCATTTTAATTGTTTTGGTTCTTTTCCAGGTGTGCGACCTCACACATATTTTGATGTGTTATTTATTTTGTTGTTTAAATAAACTATAAAATGTATACTGGATCAGCTTCTCTATAACTATACTGTACGTATATGCTTGTCTGTATAGTTGTGTCTGTGGACTTTTAGTGAAACCTTATCTCCTTTATGGTAGTCAGAGGTGGTGAGTCTTTAGCTCTTAACTAAGTCGCGAGTGGCGAGGGAGAGTCAATCTAGGTTCTCACCCTCGAAGCTATAAGTCTCATCTTTCCACAGTCACTGTCATTTCTCATACAAAATCTATCTTCTCAGACTTTCTCATACTAGTGTCTTGTCTATAACTCGGACAAGCTCTAAACTTAAATCCACTTCGTGACAGGCTGTCTACTATATCCAAAGTAGAAGTAATGGTGATATTACAATAGTTTAGCATGGAGCTGTCTACTATATCCAAAGTAGGAGTAATGGTGATATTACAGTAGTTTAGCATGGGGCTGTCGACTATATACAAAGTAGAAGTAATGGGGATAATACAATAGTTTTGCATGGGGCTATCTACTATATCCAAAGTAGGAGTAATTATGATACAATAGTTAAGCATGGGGCTGTCTACGATATCCAAAGTAGGAGTGTAATGATGATATTACAATAGGTTAGCATGGGGCTGTCTACGATATCCAAAGTAGGAGTAATGATGATATTACAATAGTTTAGCATGGAGCTGTCTACTATATCCAAAGTAGGAGTAATGGTGATATTACAATAGTTTAGCATGGGGATGTCTACTATATCCAAAGTAGGAGTAATTATGATATTACAATAGTTTAGCATGGGGCTGTCTACGATATCCAAAGTAGGAGTGTAATGATGATATTACAATAGGTTAGCATGGGGCTGTCTACGATATCCAAAGTAGGATTTTTTTTTTTTTTTTCGTACGCCTGCTAATACTCGAGGCGAAATCTCAGGTTATTATTAATGTCTAACCTGACATTGATTTTACGTGAGTATCCCTTTTTTCTTGTACAGAGACAGGTGTCCCTCGCCATTCAGGCAAATACTCTCCGATTTCGGAGGTACCCATTACAGCTGGGTCGGCTCAGGAGCCGCCAATCCCTGGTCGACTGGGGCTGTCTACTATATCCAAAGTAGGAGTGTAATGATGATATTTCAATAGGTTAGCATGGAGCTGTCTACAATATCCAAAGGAGTAATGATGATATTACAATAGTTTAGCATGGAGCTGTCTACTATATCCAAAGTAGGAGTAATGATGATATTACAATAGTTTAGCATGGAGCTGTCTACTATATCCAAAGTAGGAGTGTAATGATGATATTACAATAGTTTAGCATGGAGCTGTCTACTATATCCAAAGTAGGAGTGTAATGATGATATTACAATAGTTTAGCACGGGGCTGTCTACTATATCCAAAGTAGGAGTGTAATATAAATGATGCACTTGACATAGGCTTCTTCAAGTACCATGCCCAGTGGTGTCAGAGATCATGTCTCTCCACAACTTCCTGTTGACTTATTTCCAATCCACGATGTCAAAGTGTCCAATATTTTTATCCCTTTGTCTTCCCCTATCTCTATTCCCTTCAATCTAACCTGTTGTTACGATATATTTCAGCTTTCTTCTCATAACAAGCCCAAAAAACCGTGGATTGCTTCTTTCTAACTTGTGAAATGAGTTTCCTATGCGCACTGGCCTCTTTCAGGACATCCACATTACTCTTTTTGGCTGTCCATGGTATTTTTAACATTCTTCTGTAAAACCACATCTCTGTGGCCTCTAGTGCCTTCCCTACTTGTTTACTAATTGTCCATGACTCACTCCCAAATGTCAGGATTGGTTCTATATAACACTGAAGAAAACTCTCATTCTTACTTCCAATGACAAAGAATTGTTGCATAAAATACTCTTCATTTTATAGAATGCTGTTTTCACCTGAGCTATTCTGCTCTTTCCTTCTGAGATGCATCTTCCATCCATTGTTATTAATGTGCCCAGGTATATGAATTTATTGGCCTGTTTTAAAACTGTTCCATTTACTTTGATAGTGCATTCTGAGGAAGCCCTTTTCTTTGAGACGACCATTACTTCTGTCTTTTTGCCATTAAGGCTAAGGCCTTTATTTTCACTTTCAATCACTATTGTATCAACCATTTCCTGCAGCTCCTTTTCACTTTTTGCTATTAAGACTGTATGATCAGCGTATCTCAAGTTGTTTACATTATGTCCACCTACGGATATTCCTGCTATGTCCTCCAGTGATCTCATTATACTTTCACTGTACAGATTGAACAGATCTGGTGACAGCACATATCCCTGCCTGACACCCTTTTTTTACTTGCTGAAATGTTCCTATTTGGCTGCTAATTCTTACAGCTGCTGTTTGTTGCCAGTACATGTTCTTTATAGGCTATCAAAACATATAAATTAATAAATTACACTGCAACACACAAACATTTTTTAACACATGAAAACATGTGAAACACTTACTAAAAATAATCAAACCTTAAGATTAAACTCTAAAACCCAAATAGATTTTTAAAAACATTCAATTATCTGTACTTACTGTGTAAGTTCCATGAGATGATCAACAATGTGACAAGTTCCCCACGCCCTGGAATACCTAAATTCATCACTCATTATGCCCACAATCTGAAGAAACAAAAATGCACATGTATATGAGTTTAATAAATGTGTGCCACACGCAGGCAGCTTAGCAAGAAAAGAATATCAACAAGAACTTCATGTTGAATTTTTTTTTTACCAGGAGAAAGCTTTGAAACAAGTAAACAGACATACTATGGAAGGTGCTGACAAATATCGAATCAAAGGACTTCTTCTGGGCTGTATAAGAGCACCTCATAAACAATGCAAGAGTGCAAAAGTACTGTAAAGGAAAAAAAGTGATCAATCTCTCAGAGTGGTGCCGGCGTGATGATGACCACATCACCCCTAGTGTGCCGATGGTCATGAGACCCACTTTTAGGAGTGCCAGACATGTCAGATTGCAGAAGGCGAATCATCATAAACACTGTATAATGTATAATACACAGAACTCAAATGTGCTTGTACAAAACAGAACAGTGACAATGTGAATTAAATACCGAATCTTAGTCACATTTTGTTAATAATATTTCTCAAAACATTACTCCTATCTCTTTTTTCGGATTTCTGGCACGTAGAAGATAATGGGGTGTGAGGTTGTTTAAGGCGCATTAAAGGGGTGTGAGGTTGCTTAAGATGTATTAAAGGGGTGCGAGGCTTCTAAAAGGTTAAGAAGCACTGTGTGCGCTGTTTCCTGGCATGTGACTTCATTTCAGCTAACTTTTCATTATGTGTAATCATCATCATCACTGTCCTTTGTGCTCCTTATGGAGCATGGACCCATCCCTGACACTGGTCCCTCCCTTGCATGAAGCGTTCACCAATCAGTCACATGATCTTGCAGCAGTTATGTCTGTACAATTTGTTTTATATGATAAGGTTGCTAGCCCCATGAGGGTGAAGTAAAGTCAAGGATCCCGTTACACGCCCATTGAGGCATATTGGGAATACAGTGTTAGGCCCGTATTTTCTTGATCATCGGTACACTAGGGGTGATGTGGTCAGCATCACGCTGGCTGCCCTAACCTTCCCAGAGTTGTTCTGGTACCCAATTCACGAGGCTGGGTCGACCCCGGAGCCATTTGCGATCTAAAAAATCCCAGAGGGGGAAGTAGTTCTATCCTAACTTTGTCTGTTCAGAGACCCCCCGGGAACTACACGGGGCCCTGTGTGTAATTATCATCATCATTTTATGTTGCCCTCCTTATGGAGCATGGAACCACCAGTGTATCTGTTCCCCCTGCAGGAAGCCTCTAGTATTTATACATTCTTACTTATCATGGAAAATGAGAACTGCAAATGAGGAGGAAATTATGATTGACAAATGAATAAGCACAAGTAAAAAGAGCAGGGCTGTGGAGTCGGAGTCATGGAGTCAGTTGTTGTTTATATGGAGTCAGAAAAAAATGTCCGGAATCCGAATTTCACGCCATAGGACTAGGAAAAAAACTAGTCGGATTTCTAAAATTTCAGGAGTTGGAGTAGAACAATTTTTTTGGCCAACTCCACAACCCTGAAAAATTGTTGTTTCATACCTCCAGAAGTGCAATGGCCCATGCCGAGTGTGAAGGCTCATGGTGCTAATGATGAATTTAAAAAAGGCCCATTGAAACTGCACTGTTTTGATTGCTAAGGCCCTTGATACTAAAAGTTATGTGAGTAATCCAAGTAAAGGAAGCTAATTCATACCTGCAGAAATTGCACTGTTCCATGTGGAGTGTCAAGGTTCAGAAGCTTTGGATCTTCCACAATTAACATATGGTTAATACAACTTCCAGTAGAGATATTCAAGGTGGTTAGGGCAGCATTCTCCTTTTCAAATGCTGAATGGTCTAAAGGTCTGAACCAAGGAATATGATCAAACTCTTTAAGCTCAATACCTGGTGGAAATAACAAAGTAAATTATTGCACATTACAGAAACTTTATCATGATAAAAAACATGTTATCAGATGCTTAGCTACACAGAAAATAAAATATTTGGATACCTTGTAAGAATGCAGCAAAATCAGATACCCTCACAAACCTTTCACAGCAGAAGATCTGACAAGTGAGCAGACAGGTGTCCAAAAAAGGAAGGTGCATAGACAATGTAAAAGACAATCGATACTTCCCATTATGCTTAATGGAACAAATGAACATTAAAAAGTGGAAGTAATACACTATAAAAACACTTAAGGAAAATTAGGAGAATTGCAGTCAGGCCATGGTAAACAGTAGGAGTAGTAGCCCCTTCAGTCATGACTTAAACCCTCAACTGTTTTTTTGTGCCTAATGTTCCTTTTGGCGTGTTCTTTTCTCTTCTGCTTGTTGTGAGAGCTTCTTTTCACCTAATCTGAGGTGGCATCGTAGGGATCATCAACACTTGGTGCAGTCTGCAGTTCATCCTCCCAAGTTGCTGGATTTATATACAGTGCCCTCATGTCTTTCTTTCACATATCTTTAAACTTCAGCTGCGGTCGTCCAGTTGTCCTTTTACCATCTGTCAGTTGTCCGTAGAAGATATTTATCAGGATGCGACCATCTTCCATGCGGCGGACATGGCCATCCTTGCATAGTCTGCACTGTTTAAGTAGTGTATATAAACAAAAAATAGATTCTTACTAAGAATAAGAATTAAGTGTTTTCTTAGGTCAGTTTCTTAGGTCAGTTTCTTGCGCTGATTTCAAATTTGAAATCCGTTTATCTCTATCACGTCGGGTTCTTAAGATATTTGTGAATAAATATATTTTTGGGAAACCGTTATTTGCTCCGTTTCATTTTTACTATATAACTTTTTAAAAATTAATAAAATGCAAAATAATTCTACTTTTTATACTGCTAAAAGATGCATGACGTATGTTACGTTATATTTCAAATAGTTACTGTATTTTGAAATAATTCTGAGTGAAATATGGCTTCTAGAAATTGTAGAAATTCGGCTGATCTGTTCTGTTACGTGTGCGGATATTTTACCGATCGTGTTCACCAGAAAAACTTTACACCATTGCTAAAGAAAGCATATGAACTTTATTTCGATTCGAAAGTTGATGATGCAAATAAATCTTGGAAGCCAAATGCAGTTTGTTCGACTTGTGCAAATACATTGGCAGGTTGGTTACGAAAATCGCCGAAGCATAAGTCGATGCCTTTTGGAGTGCCAGTAATATGGCGTGAACCGACAAATCACGCTACTGATTGTTACTTCTGCTTGACAAATATCTATGGTTTCACTTTTAAAACTAGAAAGTCTGTGGTTTATCCAAATATTGAATCGGTTTCGAAACCAGTGCCTCATGATCCAATCACGTGTCCGATCCCAGTTCCACCAGAACAATATCCGTTGGACGTGAATGAACCATCAGAAAGTGATAGTTTACCTGCTTTAGAAACTAATTCTGACTCGGATTATATACCGGTGAATGATGGTGTTCACTTAATTAACCATTCAGAACTTTCAGATCTAATACGTGATCTCGCTCTCCCCAAAGGACAAGCAGAATTACTCGGTTCGCGACTCAAAGAATGGAATCTTTTAGCGCCCAATACTCCGATATCTAAATTTCGTCATAGACACAGAGAACTTGTTCAATACTTTGAGATGGATGATGACATTTGCTATTGCAAAGATGTAAAAGGTCTAATGGTGCACCTCGGTCATGAGCACATAGTCAACGAATGGCGACTTTTCATCGACTCTTCCAAGACTAGTCTAAAAGCCGTGTTATTGCATAATGGAAATTTATTTTCATCAATTCCAGTCGCCTACTCTGTTCATATGAAAGAAACTTATGACAATATGGCTATACTTTTGGCAAAAATAAAGTACAATGACTACCAATGGCGGATTTGTGGAGACCTAAAGGTCATTGCAATTCTCAAGGGCATGCAAACTGGGTATACTAAAGTTTGTTGCTTCCTATGTGAATGGGACAGCCGCAACAGACAGGAACATTATGCAAGAAAGGTGTGGCCTATCAGGGATCATATGCAGCACGGGCATAAAATTGTAATACACGAGCCATTGGTTAACAAAGACAGCATCATTTTACCACCGTTACATATAAAGTTGGGGCTCATGAAGAATTTCGTAAAAGCGTTAGATAAAACGAGCAAAGCTTTCACTTATCTTCGAGAAAAGTTTCCGCAAATTAGCGATGCAAAGATTAGCGATGCAAAGATAAAGGAAGGTATCTTTGTAGGACCTCAGATTAGGAAAGTTATTGCAGACAAACAATTCGAGAACTTGTTACATGGTAGTGAACTTCGCGCATGGATGGCATTCAAATCGATCGTCGATAACTTTCTGGGAAATCACAAATCTGTCGACTATGTGCATATTGTTAAGCAGTGCATACATGCATACAGAATTATGGGCTGTAACATGTCCCTCAAAATCCATTTGCTCGATCCGCATCTTGACTTTTTCCCTGACAACCTTGGCGAAGTCAGCGATGAACATGAAGAACGATTCCATCAAGATATCGCCGTAATGGAGTCACGTTATCAAGGACGGTGGAGTGTGACCATGCTTGCCGATTATTGTTGGATGCTTCATCGCGATGTACCACATGCCATTCACCGATGAAAGTCGACTGCAAAGAAATTCAAGCCTACATAACTGTTATACTTCTTGTACAAATGATGTTGTAATACTGTATGCATTGTTAAAAAACTTCAATTGCGTATTTCTAGAGATCCCGACCTGATAGAGAAAAACGGTTTGCAGATTTAAAAACAGCGCATTAAAATTGACCAGAAAAACATAGAAATGTTAGAGAAAGAAAAAAATTTTTTTTTTTTGTTAGTCAGTGTTATTAAACAATTTATATATTTTTATAACATTATAAATACAACAGCAACTAAGCTCACAAATGAATACTAATTGTAACATGTGAGATGAGATTGTATAGCTGCTTAAAGTAGACATTTAAATTAATTCTACTGACGATATTTTTGCCTAAAAAATAGGTACAGAAAAGCCCATGAGGTACAGAAACGTTTCCTGCTGCTGTTTTATTAGTTTATTTCTGGAAATGATTGCAAAGACACCATAGACATGTTTTAATTAACATAAAACTATATTGTTCTTAAAATGTCTGTCACAACAGATTCATGTACCTGAATTAAAAACATAATGACCAAGGCAATTCAGCAGTGCGACTGGCCACTCAGGAGGCTTTTTCTCATCTGCTTCTCTGACCAGACGAAATGTCAATTCGAATCCATAACCGCTCTTAAAACCTCTGCCTGTGAAGCTATACAAACATTTGGAAAATACGTGTGAAATGTATATTAATCTGTTTATAATGATTACAAACATTAAGGCAGGTTAAACAAGCAAAAGAACTCTATAAGGGAAAACAAAGTACATTTTTTATGTAGGGGCTATAGTAATTAATTCACCATCCTTCAGCTCCCCAAGAAGCATTTGCCTTTAACAAACTTATGCCAAGTCTTCCTGCCCCATGCCATCAGCTCAAGGTCATTCCATGTCTTCCTGCCCCATGCCATCAGCTCAAGGTCGTTCCATGTCTTCTTGCCCCATGCCATCAGCTCAAGGTCGTTCCATGTCTTCCTGCCCCATGCCATCAGCTCAAGGTCGTTCCATGTCTTCCTGCCCCATGCCATCAGGTTAAGGTCATTCCAGGTCTTCCTGCCCCATGCCATCAGGTCAAGGTCATTCCAGGTCTTCCTGCCCCATGCCATCAGGTCAAGGTCATTCCAGGTCTTCCTGCCCCGTGCCATTAGGTCAAGGTCGTTCCATGTCTTCCTGCCCCATGCCATCAGGTCAAGGTCATTCCAGGTCTTCCTGCCCCATGCCATCAGCTCAAGGTCATTCCATGTCTTCCTGCCCCATGCCACCAGGTCAAGGTCGTTCCATGTCTTCCTGCCCCATGCCATCAGGTCAAGGTCATTCCATGTCTTCCTGCCTCATGCCATCAGCTCAAGGTCGTTCCATGTCTTCCTCATCCCCCTCATGTCCTGTCTCCAGTTCTCTTCTCTCAATGTGTTCCTTGGTCTCCCACTACTTCTCTCACCCCGGGGATTCCAGAAGGGCTGCCTGGTAATGCTATCAACAGGTTCCCTCAATGTGTCATCCTATCCATCTCCAGTGTCTTCTTCTTTTCTCTTGTTCAACTGTACATTTAGTTGTTATGGTGACAAGAGCTACAATGATTGTTAGAGATAAATTAGAAAGTATATTCTTAATGAGAAACTTCAGTGCAAAAGTAGGAATGGATAATATGAGATAAGAATATAAAATGGGAAAGTGCCACTGGACAATGCTCCATTTAAAAAGTCATAACGCCCTGCTGAAGACCATAATGGAAGGTAGTGTATAGGTCTGTTTCCTTTTATCTGAAATCCTTGAGGACAGCTTTGTTTTGGAAAATTGATTTTTTCAGCTTTCAGATGTCGCCCAAATCACATTAGAAAAGTAGTCAAAATTATCAAAAATGTGTTTTAAAATAGCCCAAAAAAAGGTAAAGGAACCCGTTACACGCCCATTGAGGCATATTGGGAATATGGTGTTAGGCCCATATTATCTTGACCGTCGGCACACGAGGGGTGATGTGGTCGGCATCACGCCGGCCGCCTTAACCTTCCCAGAGTAGCTCTGGTACCCATTTGGGGCTGGGTCGACCCAGGAGCCGTTTGTGGCCTAAAAATTTTTCCGCCTCATCTGGGGATCGAACCATAAACCACTGCGCTAGGAAGCCAGTGCACTAACCACTATGCTACCGCGGCTCCCTAAAATAGCCCAAAGTCCCCCAAAATAGTCAAAAATTGCCCAAATTCTGATTGAAAATTAGCCCAAAGAAACTTTTGATTTTCAGAATATTTCAGTTTTCAGATAAAAGTATAAAGATTTGTAGAAGGCAAAACGTGCAAGAGGAAGACAGTGCTACACGTGCATCAAGAGACAGAAGACGTTGATCTATTGCAGTCTACCTTCATTGTGGAGATGGCAGCTGACGATGATGATGTTTCAATAAGGCTGGCTACCCCCTTAAAAACACCAGAAGTAAAAGTAAAATTAGCAGATGGAACAACCAAACATTCCAACCCAGTCAGTCTTATGAGTGCATCACAAAGACCATTGATGCCTACCCTGAAGAATGCGTGCACATTAAACTGATGGATCGGCATTTAAGGCCACCATCAAAGCAGGTTATAGAGTCTACATATGTTATCCAGATGGATCCTCTTTGATGCATGATGGGAGTTTTGCTCCAACTATGAAGCTGAAGTCATTGCACTGGAAACAGCCGTATACCATCTGAAGACTGTATTAGATGCCTTTCCCTCAAAGGCTCAAAATATCGTCATTTTTACTGACTCAATGTCTGCCCTTCAAGCTCCAGAAGGCAGTGGACATTGTAGAACTGAATTAGCCAAACTAATCCTGGATGCTGATCAGCTTATCACTTCCTATGGCATCAGAATAGTTATGCAGTGGATCCCTGGTAATGACAGAGCAGACAGATTAGCAAAGAAGGGAACAAGACAAGAACAACCACTCACAGCAACAACTCTCCAAACAGCCAAATCACTCATACAAACAACAAAGAAACTTGGCTGAACAGTTGGGCTATGGGAAACACCAGGAGAGAGGTTTACAGACATATGGCCGCTCCTGATGCTAGTGACAACATCAGTCATCTTACAAGGAGAGATCAGAGCACCATATTTTGGCTTAGATCACAACATACACCACTCAACATTTACTTGAACAGAATCCAACCACAACACTCTCCAGAGTGCCAGCTATGTAACTACCTCTATAAAACAGTTGGCCATCACCTATTTGAGTGACCAGCACTCGATGATGTTAGGAAAATGCTCATTCCTCAGAGGCCAGATAAGGGGAACACCTTGTATGGAGAAACAAAACTTGTGAAAACAAGCAGATATCATTACATGGCATTGGGCCAAATGGCGAGAGCCCAAGCACCGCTGGAGCAATAACAACAACAAGGCTGGCTAGTGTACGGGCAAATGTGATAAGTAGGCCTAGACATTACAAACCAATATCATGCTTTTAAGAAGTCTCCTGTTATACATGTCTTACGGTGCAATGATTATGTAATCAGAAAATTTCAAGGTCCACTGGCTCTAAACCAAACAAAATAAAAATTAAAGTCATTAATGGTCCTAATGTAGAAATGAATAAAATCAAATGCTTTAATCTTACCTATGTACCCGTCCATCCCCATGAAGATCTGAAAATCCATAAGTAACATAAAGCCAGTGAGGAAAACGTCTTGGTTCATCAATTACTGAGTCTGAGAAAACTTTAATGTAATCCAAGGGATAATCACCACCCCACCTGAAGAATCATTATAAGTAAGTGTCAGTTAATTTAAAAGCTAGAATAAATGAAGACATGATATTAAATTTTCCTTTCCAGTTACATTCTAAATTATGTGCCAATAGTCCCAGGCTTATTGAGCAATACAAAGTTGTTGTATGCAAGAGTAATAAGTAAAATTTGAATTTGCACAAGGCTAAGGATGAAAGAAGAAGAGACATAAGGAAAAAAAAAACAACAACAAATATAATTCTGTACAAAGCCTTTTATCTTGGATACTTAAACTTTGACTGACAAAGCCGCCAGTGGCCATCACACCTAGTCACGTCTCTTGTAGGGCAGCAACAAACTCTAACCACTTTGCTCAGTTGGTGGTCATCTTTCATGTGGTGCACCAACTGTGATTCATGCTTTGCATCCCAGCCTCCAGAGCTCTCTGCCAGGTTGTCTTTGGTTTGCCTCTTTTTCTGGGGTCCAAAGCATAGCATTTCTGGGGATGGCAAAACCTATTCCAGCGTCTACCAGCTATACATACACTACTGTGAATATCTTCAAGATTGCTCTGAGTAAGCAGTTCTTGGTTAGTAATGGTACTCAGCCAAAAAATGTGGTGTTTCTTTGCATTAGTATTTCTTTCTTGGTGTTCGCTGCAAGACAGCTACAAGAAAAATGCCAAGAACAGCACTGTGACCTGTACACAGCTTTCATCGACTTGACAAAGGCGTTCGACACGGTCAATAGAGAGGGTCTATGGAAGATCATGGCAAAATACGGCTGCCCAAAGAAATTTATCACAAAAGTGCAGCAACTGCATGATGGAATGCAGGCTAGAGTTCAGGAAAACGGTGAGCTATCAGAGCCTTTCCCCGTCTCAAATGGAGTTAAACAAGGGTGCGTACTTGCACAGACTCTGTTCAGTATCATGTTTTCTGCTATGCTGACTGATGCTTTTAGAGACGGGGACACAGGAATTGACATCTCCGAAGCCTGCGCCAACTTTGGGCTTACCATCAACACGAAGAAAACAGAAATCATGTACCAACCAGCTCCTGGCACAGTTTATACTGAGCCAATCATCAAGGTTAATGGTGAGAAACTGAATGTTGTGAACAGATTCACATACCTTGGTAGCACACTATCCCAGAACATTGTCACTGATGATGAGGTGAACAACAGGATCTCCAAAGCCAGCAGCACATTTGGCAGACTATACACCAACGTTTGGCATCGAAGTGGCATTAGTCTACAGACAAAGCTGAAAGTGTACAGAGCTGCGGTGCTTCCAGTGCTGCTATATGCATGTGAAACATGGACTGTATACAGGTGCCATGTAAAGAAGCTAAACCACTTCCATACAGTCTGTCTCAGGAAGATAATGAACATCAAATGGCAAGACAAGATCCCGGATACCGCCGTTCTTGACAGAGCTGGTATCCCTAGTATTGATACTATTCTGATGCAGTCACAGATTCGCTGGGCAGGTCATGTAGTCCGCATGCCAGACCATTGACTGCCAAAGATACTCTTTTATGGTGAGATGCAGAAGGGTAAACGCTCCCATGGTGGCCAAAAGAAGCGCTTCAAAGACACGTTAAAGACGTCATTGAAAACCTTTGACATAAACCCAAACACATGGGAAGCTGCTGCGCAAGACCGAACTGCTTGGCACACATCTCTTCGTAAAGGTGCAGCGGCATGCGAATCATCCAGAAGAGCAGCAGCGGAACAGCGGAGACAAGCTAGAAAGGACCGTGTAATAAAACCTTCACATGAAGCAAACATTCCCTGCCCACACTGTCCGAGATCTTTCCAGGCCCGCATCGGTCTCATCAGTCACCTTCGTACCCATAGACTAACCTAACATATTCCTAAATAATTGGATGAACAGAGTGGTCTTCATCACCCGTGATGGACGAACAACATTTCTTTCTTATTTAGAATTTTTATTTGCTTATTAATTATTTATTTTCTACATATCTATCGTACCCCATGCCTTCTATATTTGTACTACTTGTTTCCTGTTTGTGACTGTGGCTGATGAAGGGAAAAACCTAAACATCTCATGTTTCTAATGTACTGTTCATTTGTAAAACTTACTTCACTACCATTTTTCATTCTGTTACTTTCTATTGCAAGAATCAGCAGAAGCAAGTAAGTAAAGACTAGAAGCTCTGAGTATGGATTGGACACTGATATTCAACAAGCTAAAGACAGGAACTACCGATGACTGTAACTCTGGCACCGATAAAATGACTGCTGAATATCTGCTTCAAAGATGCCCAACTTATGAGCAATAGAGAAAGCACAAATGTACCATTCCTGGAAAACCTCTATGGAGATACAAATAGCCTCTAGCTGACCACTGCTTCCTTTCAAAATATTCAAGCAGACGTCTGAGAGTGTACGAAGAAGAAGGACATTGATAATAACCACACAAAAATAAAAATAAAAAAGCAATCAAAAGATGACAGGCAAATATTCATTCACTATTACCCTTTAACTCCTTATGCATGGAGGCATATCTGGAGTCATCCATATATGACCACCAGCTATGCACAATGCTATAGTATGTAGATCAGGATGTGAACCTCTGTCTGTGAGGCTAATTACACCCTCATTGACTCTTAAAATCATCCATACACTTCCCCTTGTCGTGAAACATTGCACACTAACATTGGAGAAGTCGCTTGAGCCCCAGACATGATTCTTTGGCATTGACTGCATGCAAGAGGATCTCACTTTGGACCCAGTGATAGGCAGGGGGAGCTGAGAAGTGGCTCTGTGCAGGATGTGACAATTCCTTGGAAGAGCCCAGAACCAGAGCACAGTATTTTAGCTCTGCATAGTTGGAGAGCCCCCTTAGATGGTGGGGAATGCACAGCATGCCACATGCTGCTTACTCCTAGCTTGGGACCAGATGTGAGGATCTTTTAAATGGAATCCAAGCTGGAGAAACTGGAACTCATGACTTCAACTCAGCATGTTTTGGAATGGCAGATAAGCCACAGGAAAAGCCTAGATCTACTGTGTAGATAATATTAAGGAGTCTTCAACTTGGTATTGGCTGCAAAAGAGTGAGAAGCTCAGCAGCCCTAGTTAAACAACAATGTAATGTCTACTAACTGCATATTTGTTAATACTAAAAAATCAATTAATAATTACAATTCTCCTTCCATCCCTCTTCATGTTGATATATAACGTGCACGTTCAAAGGAAAATTCACAAATAGACTGAATGATGAACACTTCATTCTTTAAAATTCTGCCAAAAAAAGGTCCGGCACAGGGTACAAAATAATTTAGGAAGCAAAGTTAAACATAATAACAGAGGATAGCAGATGTGAACAAAAAAGCCAGAAGACAATAGTAATGGCCCAAATTAAATTTAGCTACATGAGACAGATCATCTCATCTCATCTCAACCCGTAACCCGTCATGGGTTGTAGGGGTGCCACGGTGGAAGCATCAGCAGACAGGGTCCTCCACTGCTCTCTATCCTCAGCAATGCTTACAAGTGTGGAAAAACCGTGCCCTGCCCATTCTTTGATGTTATCAGCCCAGGATTTTCTTTGCCTTCCTCTTCTCCGTTTACCTTTGACTGTTCCCTGGAGGATTGTTTTTGAAAGGGAGTCATGACGAGTTACATGCCCAAACCAGGCAAGCTTTCGACATTTCACTACTGACAAAAGTGGTTCTTGGTGGCCTGCAAAGGTGTTTATTTTCTCTCTAACATAGACATTTGTTTTGTGCTCTTTATAGCAAATGCGCAAAATTCTTCTATAACATTTATACTCGAAAGCCTGAATCCTTCGCTCCGTATCTGCAGTGAGTGTCCAGCCCTCACGCCCATACAAGAGAATAGATAATACAAGTGATTTGTATAATTTGATCTTCACAGGAAAACTGATGTTACTTTTCCAGATCACATTCAGCCTTGTCATGGCAGCTGAGGCCATCTCAAGTCTTGTCTTGATTCCTTTACTTGACAGATACTAACATCCAAACAAATAATTAAAAAGTGAGACTCATCAAGTGTTTTACGTACTTTTCAGTACTCTGTGGTGTAACAACACTGACAAAGAAAAAAAACTGGAAGACAGAACTGAGGCTATTAAAATGTGACGCCTCTCATGGAAACTGAAGAAAGCATCCTAGAAAACCTAGGCATGACATCAAAACTAATGAAATAGATCAACATTTGACGCAAAAAATATTCTGAAAATAGAAAGAGACGCAACATATCACAGATAACCATGACAGGCGGATAAGGTGAGCAAAAACGGATGATAGCTCTATTAGCTGAAAGATAACACAGAGATGGACAGGAAATAGCCCCAGAGTGCACCATCAAAGCAAGAGACAGAAGAGTTGGAGATCCTGTTAAAATGGGATATCTAGTATCCTCATCTAATACTAAAAGTTCATAATTGTTTATTTTAATGATGAAAAATATCCCGTTCAACCTCTGATGGGTTATAATTAGGATATATAGTGTTTTCAATTCCAAATAAGATGAATTACTGCCGATATGGGAAAGTGGCATCTGTCAAACCATTGTAAATACGGCAAATCAAAATTACCAATTTTGCTTGTTTGTTAAAAAAAATACAAAATAAATAAAAACCAAACAAACAAAACCGAGATAAAACCAAACAAAAACATCAAACAAAAATAATATTCAGGGGAGGGGTAGCCTATAAAAGCCTTGTGTTTCCAGTTAGATATTTGTTCATAATCTTATATACAAGCACAATAAATGTAAAGAAAGTAAAATCAGACTTTTAGTATTTTAATACATTATAATAACTACGAAGATATAATTATAATAACTTAATCAAAGAAAAGAAAGTTTTTTGTTTTTTTTAAATTTTACCAAACTTTGGTGATTGGACTCATTATATATGGTGCCTGATTTGGATATACGTTATTTAGCGCTCGATCAATTGCTTCAACTCCATAAAAGTTAAAATCATCCACATCTTGTTTCAACGACGAGGTCTCTGTTGCGGTCCAATGTAATTCATTTTCCACAGGATGAAAATGGCTGGTCAAAGCATTTGCCATTGCTGAGCGTTAAAAACTAAAAATCTATCTGCTAAGTGGTTGCACGAAGTCGTAGAACACATTCAACTTTACTTTAAATTTTATTATAGTTGACTCCCCTTAGTGGCAGAAGAACGGGGAAAATGGTTTCTCCCCCCTCCCCCTTTTTTATATCTCAAACCAAATCGAAGTTTTTGATGCGTAACTATCGAGACTATTTTAAAGCTTCAGTTTTATATTGTATATGACACAGAAAAAAGAATGAGCTGAAATAAATAAACAAACTGTGTGTGTATCATCATCTTCGTATTTTGCCGGCATATTGTTACATTTATTTTGTTATACCAAATTTATTACCGGCAGTTTTATGAAATATACTCTTTAAACTTAGCGTATTTTGTTTCTGTGGTTTTCTCAAATGTATATCCTATTTGCGCTATTTTATTTCTTTTTATGCAATAATAAATGACAAGTTATACATGTATGAATGGGCCTAAACTTTCTGTTTCTTATTCGGACGAATATTTTGGTGATACTAATTTTTGAGAGTATTTGCGTCTTGCAAGATGTCAACAGTGCAATGTGTATTGTACAAGTGTTTTCTATATTCAGGATTGTTCCTTGAAATTGAATTAACTGTTCATGACTGCTGTTAGCAGTAGAAGCCGTAAATATTATGGCGGCAAAAAATATTGTTATTGTAGAACATGATGAAATTTTTGACGAAAGTGAAGGAGAGCTAGTTGACTCTCAACTTCCAGTGGTATGCAAACAAAATCGACACAACGGCTATAGGCCTATAGAAGGCTCTAGTCTTTGCTTGCAGTGTTGGCGTATGAAGGAACGGGTAGGTTGTGAACAGTTTAAACACGCAGTTTGCAGAATAAGAAAGCAGCGATGACAGCTGTATAATACGGGCTTTTTTTTCTGTCACAGCCGCCCACACTTTTTCTTCATTCGTATTTGTAGGCCTATAGGCCTAGTCCGTTCGGAAATTCGTGCCCACAGAAAGCGTCAATTTTCTCCAAAACTGTTTGTTGTATGGACATGAATTTTTGCATGCAGTCTTAGATTTTCCATGCAGTTATTAATATATTTTTTGCCCTTACAAAACTCATGTCATGTTCGAATTTTCTTCTTCACGTTATATAAAAAAACTCTTACCGTTGTCTGGGTTAATTTTTATTAGTTTTACAGGAAAGTTACAAGATCCGTTCAAAAATATTTTTTTTTGTTTGAATTAGTTACTCGCGACTGTGTACAATAGGTGCGGACATGTAGTCACTACACTTTCAGAATGAAAGGATTAAGATATTAGACATTGACCAGTGTGAAATTTATTGAAAGAACCAAATACAGTACCATTAAAAAAAAAAAAATTTTGCCTAGTGGTTATATTAGGGCGCATGTCCAAATATAAAAGACCTTCAGGTCTTGATATAGCAGACTAAATACAGTACCAGTGAGTGGAACAGTGGACATTTGTGGTGAAAAGACACATTTTGAGAAAATGGGCGAATAGCGTCACAAGACATTCCTTGTCCTGTAATCCCAGTGGTGGAAGAAGAGGAGGGAGTCACTTAGAGAAGAAAACCCTGGGGACAGACATAATAAGAAGGATAAGGAAATTATGGTGAGAACTTAAACTGATGATGCATGACAACAGGGTTTGGCACGGAGCACTTAACGGTCTTTGGTTCACACTGAGCTGAATGGCAAGGAGGTAAAATGGGCAGCATTATTTCAGAACATAGTAGCTCCAGGCTGGAAGATAAGCAAGAGAAAGGAGTTGGGGTGCCACTAATCAGGACATTCCCTCATGTTTCTAAAGGAAGGTGGAACTTAGTTGTTGTTGTTTAACTAGGGTTGTTGAGCTTTTTGCTCATTTGCAGCCACTACCAAGTCTAGGAGTCCTTGGTATTATCTACACTGTAGATCTAGGCGTTTCCTGTGGCTTTTCTTCCATTCCCAAACGTGTTGAGTTGAAGTCATGAACTCCAGTTTCTGCTACTTGGCTTGCATTTAAAGGATCATCACATCTGGTCCCAAGCTAGGAGGAAGAAGCATGTGGCATACTTTGCATTCCCTGCCATCCAAGGGTGTCTCTCCAAATATGCAGAGCTAAAATACTGTGCTCTGGTTCTGGGCTCTCCCAAGAAATTGTCACATCCTACACAGAGCCACTTCGCAGCTCCACCTGCCTATCATAGGGTCCATAGTGAGATCCTCCTGCATGCAGGCAACCAGGTAAAAACCAGAGTTATACCTAGGGCTCAAGTGACTCCTCCAAGCTAAGTGTGCAATGCTGGGTTCTCAACATGTTTCACCACAGGGGGAATCCCTGGAAGTGTGTGGATGATTTCAAGAATCAATGAGGGTATAATTAGCCTTACAGACAGAGGTTCACATCCAAATCTACATACTACAGCATTATGCATAGCTGGTGGTCAGATAAGGATTTCTCCAGATATAAAGCATTCCACACATAACTTTCTCAAGTAAAGTGAACGATGTGAAGGGGAGGATGAAAAGGAGGAACATTAATGTGAAAGTGACCTGTATGAGAGGATGTTGAATACCAAAGTAAGGTGTTAGCTGGTCCAAAGGAGAAAATCTAGTTAAAAATTTAACCCTTGAATAGTAGACATTAGAAGGGAGCAGAAAACACCTTGGAGGCTGATCTGTTATCAGGTACTGAAGTCCTTTAGGTGTTGAAATTGGTAAAGAGTAGAATGAAGAGGCAAACCAGTTAACAGTTTTATTAACCAGTTAATTATGAATGGTCATTTAACCATTCACGGCCTTGCTAATTGAGCTTTACAAATTTCTCTGTGCAAGAAAAGTGAAGGATGTTGAACAGTCCAAAATATAATTTTTTTTCCAAACCAAAAGTTGGTACTATCAAATCCACATCTTCATTATGTTCCTACTGCTAACAATTGAAAAGAAGATTGAGGAAATGGAATGTTACACTTCACTAAGGGTTATATCATTATTTATGCTAAAAGAGGAATATACTTGTTTCCTGTTGCCATACCAATTTGACATCAGTGGTTGGGTTACTTACCTCACGCAGTTTCTAGGAGACAGAGAAGTAATAGGACTACTGCACCCACAGGCATGTCATAAGAGAAGTGACTAATACGAGTTTGTTCACGGGGCTGGCACCTCATCATGTCAAACTAATCGCCACAGAAACCACTATTGCAGGAATACATGAAAGTGTTAATGTAAGATTTCCTGCAGGAGGTCCATCTGTTACGATGGCTCCATGCTCCATATGGAGCGAAAAAAGTAAAGGTAAAGGATCCTGTTACACGCCCATTGAGGCATATTAGGAATACGGTGTTATTTTCTTGACCATCGGTACACTAGGGGTGATGTGATCAGCATCACGCCGGCCGCCTTAACCTTCCCAGAGTTGTTCTGGTACCCAATTCATGAGGCTGGGTCGACCCTGGAGCCGTTTGCTGTCTTAAAAATCCCACATCAGCTGGAGATCGAACAATGGACCACCGAGCTAGGAAGCCAGGGCACTAAACACTGTGCTACCATGGATGGAGCGAAAAGGGAAGAGAAAAATAAGTTAGTTTGCTTGATAAGAAATATGCTCTAAAGTACACTTAATATAACGTTCCTTATGGTATCATCGGTAGAGCATGTTTGATCGTAAAACATTTTAAAATAGTCTTTTCAATCATTTACTCTTCAGCATTTCAGTATCTGAAATTTTGTCATGGGAATTTTCATTCTTGGGGTTTTTTCCCCCCTCCAGATTTTGGCCTTTAATGGTGAGGCACTTGCCTTTCAAACTAGACTGAATTCTGTATATCAGAGTGCAATTGCCATACAGATATAAGTGAACTCTGTCAACTTTAGTACACTGATGATAAATACTAAGCCCTAAGCAAGCACTTTAAGCGTTGATAGCTACCATGCCCTGAAAAGGTCTAATAATTTTAATGCATACCTGGGTTTAGTTTGTTTTGGTGCTTGATTGTGGTAGTTTCTTGATTTTTCCATACCTATGACATAATAAAGCCAAGACTAGGACTTTTCCTGGCGCCGACACTGGTAGTGATCACGACATGGTATTGATGACGCTCAAGCTTAAACTTAAAAAGAACTATAATCAAAACAGATGTTCTCAGTTAAGATTCAATTTAGACAAACTGAAAGATCCAGAAATCGCGGGAATCTTTGAGGCAACTGTTGGAGGAAAATTCGCAGCTCTCAACTTTTTGGAGGATGATATCAACTCAATAACAGAGAACATGAAAGACGTGCTCATTGAATCAGCAACAGAAATACTTGGTAAAAGAAAGAAAATAAACAAACCATGGGTTACAGATGACATTCTGAAGTTATGTGATACACGGCGAGAAATGAAAAAGGTTAAGAAAGAGGTTCCTGAAGCAGCATGGCAATACAGTATGGTGAATAAAAATATTAGGAAGAAAATGAAACAGGCCAAAGAAAAATGGGTAGCTGATCAATGTGAGTCCATTAATACGGGGCTAATAAAAGGTAACAGCAAGGCAGCTTTTGACACATTAAGAAAACTATCAAAACCCCAACAGCCCAGGGTAACTGTCATAGAAGATAGCAATGGGGCTCTGCTCAATGAAAAAACAGCTGTAATGAGAAGATGGACAGAATATTGTAAAGAATTATATAACTGTAAACTTGACGCTAACTTAGGCATATTAAACAACATTAAGTGCGAAAACAGGGAACTCGGAAATGCAGCAATATTACGGGAAGAAGTGGAAGAGGCTATATGTTCGATGAAAGGAGGGAAGTCACCGGGTGTGGATAATATCCCAGCAGAGCTCTTGAAATATGGAGGACCAGATATAGTAAAAATCATGACAACAATTTGCCAGAAGATATGGAGTACAAAAAAATGGCCAAAAGAATGGACGCAGTCATTAGTAATACCGCTTCCAAAGAAAGGAAATCTAAAAATGTGCAAGAACTACAGAACCATTAGCCTTATTAGTCATCCAAGTAAGGTGATGTTAAGGATACTTTTGAACAGAATAAAACAGAAATCAGAAGAAATCTTGTCAGAGGAACAGGCTGGCTTTAGACCAAAAAGAAGTACCTCAGAACAAATCTTCAATATTAGATTACTTATCGAAAAACATCTCCAACATCAACACGATTTATACCATAACTTCATCGATTTCACAAAAGCCTTCGATCGAGTCTGGCATGAAGGCTTATGGCAAGTAATGAGAAAATTCAATTTTGATACCAACATCATAGATATCATTGAAGCACTATACAAGGACGCAAGCAGTGCTGTTTTTGCAAGCAACGACATTGGAGAATTTTTCAAAACAACTGTAGGAGTTCGGCAGGGATGTATCCTGTCCCCAGTGCTCTTTAATATTTATCTAGAACATATTATGCAAGAGGCTCTCTACGATTATAAATCAACCATATCGATTGGAGGCCGACCTCTGTGCAACCTACGTTTTGCTGATGATATTGATCTGATAGCTGGATCAGAATCAGAACTTCAAGACCTTACCTCTAGACTGGAGAAAGTAACAAGAACGTATGGGATGGAAATTAATATAGAAAAAAGCAAGATATTGGTGAATAGCCATAAGAAACATGTTGCGACCAACATTACGTTAAATGGGCAAACGTTAGAAGAAGTTAACACCTTTAAATATCTCGGGTCCACTATATGCAGTGATGGAAGATCAATTAAAGAAATCAAGACAAGACTTGAGATGGCCTCAGCTGCCATGACAAGGTTGAATGTGATCTGGAAAAGTAACATCAGTTTTCCTGTGAAGATCAAATTATACAAATCACTTGTATTATCTATTCTCTTGTATGGGTGTGAGAGCTGGACACTCACTGCAGATACGGAGCGAAGGATTCAGGCTTTCGAGCATAAATGTTATAGAAGAATTTTGCGCATTTGCTATAAAGAGCACAAAACAAATGTCTATGTTAGAGAGAAGATAAACACCTATGCAGGCCACCAAGAACCACTTTTGTCAACAGTGAAACGTCGAAAGCTTGCCTGGTTTGGGCATGTAACTCGTCATGACTCCCTTTCGAAAACGATCCTTCAGGGAACAGTCGAAGGTAAACGGAGAAGAGGAAGGCAGAGAAAATCCTGGGCTGATAACATCAAAGAATGGGCAGGACACGGTTTTTCCACACTTGTACGCATTGCTGAGGATAGAGAGCAGTGGAGGACCCTGTCTGCTGATGCTTCCACCATGGCACCCCTACGACCCATGACGGGTTACGGGCTGAGATGATGATGACATATGTTGGCAGTCATGACTGTTAAGAATGTTCAGTCATTTGTTTCCTATAGGAAGTTATTGTTGGATATGTTTTGTGTGGTTTTATTTGATTAGATTTATTGTGTGGTTTTGTTTGATTAGATTTATTGTGTGGTTTTGTTTGATTAGATTTAGTGTGTGGTTAAAGCTGATTTTTTCACATTTCACCAGATGAAGACAGTCAGTGTAGCCCTGGTGCTGTGCCTCAACGTTGGGGTTGATCCTCCAGATGTTGTAAAAATCTCCCCATGTGCAAGAATGGAATGCTGGATGGGTGAGCACCATTTTACGGTCATGAGGAAGCTCCTTAAAAATTATGCTTGGCTATGTAATTAAAATGGCCCCCGTGTAGTTCTGGTGGTTGCTGATGAAACAAAGAAAGACTAGGACTGCTGTACCCCCAGGCATGTCGTTCCAGGCAACTGATATGAGGCTGGCAAACCTTATCATGTAACACCAATTGCCACAGAAATCACACGGGGACCAACTACTGTGGTGGCTCCATGCGTGGTTTGTAAGGAATGCAAAGGAAAATGATGATGATGTAAATAACATTTTGTTTCTGGACCATTTTCAAAATGTGGGTGAAAATTTTAACATTTCAAAAATAATTTTAGTTTTCTTTGTAAAATCTGGACAGGGAGGTTACTTCGCTACATTCTGTTGGTACAGGAGCATTTTGACAGGAAAAATACTGTTGTGTACATGCTTAACTGGCGATGTAAACATTTATTTGTCAGAATAATTATAGAAACATGATTACTTCCAACTTTTGTGTCAGTAAAATAAAATTACATGTGTACATGTAATGTTAAGTTAAATAAATGTTGAAATACATATAAATATATGTTTCTATATCGTGTTGGTGTTATCATCACATATGATGATTACCATTATTGATTGTGCAATCATGATGAACGGAGCTTGCATTCAAATTCATACAAGTACTGTGCATAAGTTAATGCTGTACTTATTTCAGTTACCAAAGTGCGACAAGGAAAAAAATAACATGATATAACAACAAAAAGTCGGCGTCTTCTCATGTTGTGCATAAAGCTCTGGATTTTTTATTTTTGCTTCTTAGTTTGCATCTTCCTGCTTACAATCAAAAGAACAACTGAAAAAGTTGCTTGGAAACCCTCTGGCTTAAATTCAAGGACATCATAAAACAATGCCCTCTCAAATTTATAAAGGACAAGCAAGGCAAATTGCATACTGCCCCGAAGGAAGTAATGGAAAGATGAAAAGAATACTTCTCAGAACTCCTTGATGGAGAGCAAGGTCAAGCATCAGAAATGATAACCACTAGCACAGAAGAGGAAACCAATGGTGATGAAGATGACATAAAGATAGAAGAACTGAAGGCAGCACTGGAGAAAATCAAGATGGGCAAAGCAGCAGGGCATGATGGTATAACACCAGAAATGGTTAAGTACATGGGAGCATCAGGCGACCTATTACTCTTAAGGGTCCTACAGGAAGCGTGGTGCAACAAGACCATACCAAAGGATTGGGAGATTGCCATCATAACACCAATTTTCAAAAAGGATGACAATCGACAATGTGGAAACCATAGAGGCATATCCCTTCTCAGTGTCCCTGGTAAAATCTACTCTAGAATCCTAGAGCAGAGACTCAGACGCCTAGCTGAGCCACAGTTGGATAAGGTCCAGTGCGGATTCCGAGCTAACCGAAGTACTCAAGACCTAATCTTCACACTCAAACAGCTGAGTGAAAAGGCCTTTGAGTATAAGAGTGAGATCCATCTTTGTTTCATAGATCTGGAAAAGGCATTTGACAGGGTCCCCTAGAGCAAACTTTGGCACTGTTTGGCAAGGAAGAACATTCCAGCACCTCTGATTCATGCTATACAGATCTTCTACAAGTCTTGCAGAAATTATGTGAGGACAGCAAACCATAAGTCAGAAGAGTTCAGGACCACCACTGGTGTAAGACAAGGTGATATCCTGTCACCTTACAAAATCCATGGTGATATCACGAGAAGAAAGAAGACATCAGATTAAGCTGGGAGAACAGGTCCTGGAGCAGGTTGACCACTTTAAATACCTCGGAGCTATTATAGACCGAAAGGGAGGCATCAAAGAAGAGTTGGCCACTCGAAAAGCAGCAGCTGGGAGACTTTTTCAGGCCATAAATCGAGGATTCCTTAGCAAGAGAGAGGTTGGTAAGAAAACGAAGGTGGCTGTATACCGCTCCACCTATGTCCCAGTCTTGACATATGGATGCGAGTCATGGGCAAAGACTACAACCCACAAAAGCCAGATCCAAACCTCAGAAATGAGGTATCTGAGGAAGGTGGTTGAAGTAAGAAGGAGAGACATGGTCCACAACCAGACGATACATCAAGGCCTAAAATCCCACCCACTGCAGACCCAAGTAGAACAGTCCCAACTAAGATGGTTTGTCCATGTCTGCAGAATGGGAGAAGATCGGCTACCACGACATGCATGGGAAACAAAGAGCCAGGGATCCAGACCCCCAGGATGACCCAGAGTCCGCTGGGAGGACAACATTAGACAATCTTTGAAGGACCGAGGACTAGAATGGAACCAGGCCAGGAGGAAGACAGCCGATAGGATAGTCTGGCGCTCTCTCTTCCAAACCTCTACACCTCACGGTAGAAGGGGAACGACTAAGTAAGATTGGCTCAAGGGTGAGAACCTGGATTGACTCTCCCTTGCCACTTGTGACTAAAACTATGCTATAACCTCACCCCCTCTAACTACCTTTTAACACAAGGAGATAAGGTGTAAATAACGACCACAGACACCACTATACAGACAACATATAGGTAAGTATAGTATAGAAGCTGATCTAGTCTACAATATATAGATATTTTATTTACACAATAAAACATTAAATGTCATCATACAGCAAAGAAATAAATATCGTGTACTGTTGCACAGACCTGAAAACCAAAGAACCAATTAAGTAGATAGACACATAAAACCCACAACCACATTCACTCAGTCAGTCACCCTGCTGGGGAAAAATAGAATGATTAGTGATTGTAACCACACTCTAACTGGTGGGGCCTCAGCTTAAGCCTCCACTGTCTACTACTATATGATTTGCTACTGTCTCTGTCCTGCTGACTCTGCCTAAACGAATGTCTACACAGCTTCCAACTCGTTAGGCGATAAGCGCCGCTAACTAAACACTGGACTATAACATCTATTACTCAAAGGCTATCCTCTAAGGATATATCATCAGACCCTACTGGTCCCGTCTCTCTCTCTTTGCTTCAGTGTCTCTCTGACACTCTTGACATCTGCTGAGGTGGCGTCTCCGTTGCGCCTTCTCTCGTTGACTTGTCAGAACCAGGAATGTTCACCCTCTCTCCTGTGTTCTGACTCCTGCAATGATGACTTGATTATCAAGCACGAGGGACTTGACTAAAATATAGAAGCTCCTCTTCTGCTGAATAGCTTCTCTGACTTGCCCCATTAACCCGTTCAGGATTTAGGGGAACACAGCATTGATTTCTGGCTGTATAACTCTAGACCAATCTCCCGGACACATGCCGTTGTTGGAGTGGTATAACGAGCTACTCACTCTGGATTTATTTTAACGATGAACACGTTCCCGTCGAAGCAAGGGGCTTCGTGGCCTGCGAACTGCTATCGTATTTCTTTCGCCTCTAGCGATATGGAGCTCTCGGCTCCTGCAATGCCAACCTTGCCGTTGGAAATTTGTATAGGACAAACTCCACTCTTCCACTGTACCGTGAACCGCTGTAGACAAAAGAAATGCATCTAATGTACAACAGTTTCAACCATAACTCAATCTCTTAACATATAACTCCCTTAATCCCTACTCTCCCCTTCTCCCACTATGCACAACGATACCTTAAATTCCTAACCACGTGTCTCTCAATCTCACGCTCCTTCCCATCCCCGCTTCAACGAAAATCTTTCGGGTACGTAAACAAAACTCCCGACACTGTCTGACCTTAATCTTTTGTTACGTGAATCTAACCTAGTGTCAAAACATTCAAACTAGGGAACTTTCCTGTCCGAAATTCTTTGGTCTCCTTTTTTTAACATTTCACATGTGGTTTCCCTGCTTAACCCAAAATTAAATTACTCCTCTTACTGCATTACCAAACATTTAAGGCACAATAAAATAACATACGCATGATTAGATGCCCAATAAATTACACTTGTAAATATACAGAAATTAATGGTGGTTTACCCAACACTCTACATACTACAGAGCGCCCATGTATTAATAGCTAACCCTCACACAGTGAATATCTCAAAACTTCACACACTCCTCCTATACACTGCCAATTATCCTAGAAAGAATTAGGCACACTTAACCCTTACATCATGCTACAAAGATAGTAATGGATGGCACTACGTTTATAACTTTAAGTTAACTTCCCGAAGAAAACTTTACTTAAATCAGACTACGACTTTATTTAAGAACCCACTAATATTACGGCTCTAATAAAATATGAACATACCAGTTTATCGCGTTTTCTTCCATGTGCAGCAGACAATAAATGCTAGGTTCACGGTAGTGACTTTCATCAGACAAAGGGGATCCGTTAAGACCATTCGGGTTTATATACAAGAAAATCCCAGCGGACTTTCGGCCTACGTCATAGCTATAGTGTCTTACTAACCCAATGGAATTGCTTACAAAATTTATAACGGGGTCTACACCAATATATTTGAAAGCACGTCGTGACCTGTTTATCCCGACCGCGCGCGTTTCCCACTTACGTCATATTGCGTGAGCCAAACAACGGAAACTTTCCACCCCGTGAATATCTCACACGCTGTTAAACAAAGACTTGATCGCGATAATTCTTTAACAAAGAAACTGGGACTACGAGATCGCGATTAATTTAACAAAGAAAACCATCATGATCGCAAATTAACTTTAAAGAAAAGAAAACTGGTGCAAGTATAAACTAACCCTACCGTCATAAAACGCAATAAAATACCTACAGAAAAAGACCAAACACACAGATAATTTAAAAAGAGAAGAAGACTGGACCACTTGAAAAACAGAATTACAGTACTGCATCACACCCATATTATAATGGACTTTCTAGTGCAGATTTTATTTCAACAACAATATAACATGATGTCATGTTTTTGTTTTTTTTAAATTCCATTTCAGAACCTGTGTTCATAATCTAGTATCTTCCGACTTCGGTTGTGCTCAAAAACATTCCTGCATAATGATACATCTAGCAAAAAGATCTATTGATATTGAAATAGAAATCTCCTTTTTAAGAGCATATGTCCTGCAGATGTAATCAGGCAGTGATTAGGGGCCAGCATGTTTGGCTAATCAAGTGTCTGTAGACAATAGTTCTTGCCACATGATAAAGGCCATATCATTAAAACTAGATCTGTTACTTGGGCACACTTTACAAAAGCATTGGATGGCATATCTTGATGATTTTCACCAAGTAGTATTCATTTACATTTCTTACATGTAAGCAGTAATGTGAATATAAATAATGTTCTGTGGAGATTCACATTGCACAAGTTATTAATTTGGCACTTGGTTACCTGCTGCACTTTGTGACAGAAGAGTTTGGGATGATTACTGATATTTGTCATAGAGAGTTCCCAATTATCTCTTCCAGTTTGAACTCTGTAAACAGAAACTTTTTACTGTTGTACAGCCATAGGTGTGCTTGATGAAGCCACACTTGTTGCAGCAGTATTAATAGTTGGCTGACATGCCATCAGCACTTCCATTTCCTTATTCTGGTTTTCTGTACCCTTGCTGTGTTGTCTGTTGCACTTGCAGATTCATTATCTTGATTCTGCCATCTTAAGTCCTTGTTAATGTTTCTTAGTGCTTGCCAATATAGAGCTCGTGTGAGTGTTACAAGGGTGGTGGTTTGCTCTGAACAATGTTCCATGTGATATGAATAAAACAATTATAAATTTCTGGCCATTGTTTTTTCATTGATATGTTAGTTTTTCCATTCAGAGATAGTGCATCGTGCCTTCGATGGAAGATTAAGCGAATGCGGGGGTGGAAGATTCCGAACAATAATTGAACCTTGGAATACGATTGATTTGATAAGTCATTTCATTGAGTCCGTACATTTAATTCACAGTTGTACACACAGGATGATCATTTCAATAGTAGTAGAGCATAAGTCCATATAAGTCATGCATAAATTAATCAATAACGTAGACTGCTGGTTATGTGTCAATGTCCGTTTAAGGACACAATGCAGTATTGTCGTCAGAACATCACAGCTATATGCACGCGCAGCTAGACATGGCTACCTGCCGACAGTGAGACTGCGAGTCTGAATATATTCATACGAATTTGACGATTATTCTTCTCCTTCTGAGAATTCTAGTTAAATACTAACCTCCATAAATTTCCCTCTCATATAGAGTTCTAGGACTGACCCTGATCCATCAAAAAATGCATATATAAATGGCTATATCATGCCATTGAATTGGAAGGTTAGAAAAACGCAGCTATTCAGCTTGGCGGTCAAGTAACAAAGGGTAGCGTTTCTTAGTTACCGACTGTGTCCTAAACAACGCTATACACGTCATGATCGATATTAAATGCCTTAACCTTTTACAATTGCACCGTCTGATAACCTTTAGCAGACGGCGTTAATATCATATACCGTAACAACAGTGATCAGTATACGTGTATGGAGCGTTCAGTAATTGAAACATCTATCGCAATATAAAAGTGAATCCATAATAAAGTTGTTACTTTAAAAAAAATTACTTTGCTTGTTGGCTTCTAAGCATGTTTTATGTTTGTCCACCTGTAATTTTATTATTAAATAGTTTGTTCCTTTGTTGATGTTGTTGCTGCTGAGATTGTTGCTCTTTCATCAAGTTGAAGAATCCTTGGCATTATCTACATTGCAGATCTAGGTTTTGGTGTGGCTTTTCTGCCATTCTGAAACATGTTCAGCTCGAGTTTCTTTCCCAGGTATTGTCCTGGTTTGGCATGCAGTTAAAGGATCCTCACATCTAGTTTTAAGCTAGAAGGGATGACATACTGTGCTTTGGTTCTGGACTCTCCCAGGGAATAGTCCCATCCTGCACAAAGCCATTTCCAAGTTCCCTTCGCCTTCCTTTGCTAATGATTTTTTAGTCCTTTTTTATTGTCTGTAAACTTTGAACATTGCTATAAAATATGTATTTGACTGTACTGTACAGTACTGGTTTCAGTATTACTATAAATATGGATAATAACTTGCAAATTTTCTTCTTTGGTGCAGACCCTCTCACAATGAGTCCTCAAAAAGCTCTGGAAATTATTGGACTAAATCTACAAAAACAGTACGAGAGGTGGCAGCCCAGGGCTCGTTACAAACAGTCCCTTGATCCTACTGTGGAAGAAGTTAAAAAGCTTTGTACATCTTTACGCCGCAATGCTAAGGTGATACAGTGTGGTTTTTGAATGTTCAGCTTTTCGCCTTAAAGCATAGTGGGAAAATATACTGCATTTTAGTTATCTTATCATTCAGAGGGCCACTGTCCTGTTTATGTCCTTTTAGAAACGTTCAGTTTTTGGTTTTTGGGGAGGAAAGATGTGGGATAATAACTATTTGACAGCAGCTGTTAACCATCTGTTCTTGTGCTGAGCAAGCTAATAAATTGGTGTGCAGTATTTTTAGATATTGTACATATTAGTTGTTTACGTTTCACGGATTGTGTTCTTTTTTATTTTAATGTTTCCTACCCAGTAAAAAACTCATATGTACCCCAAATTCCATATTTTTGCCTATAATTCCATATTTTGCACAGCTTCGTTTCACCTGTTTTTTACTTCATTTTTTATTATTATTTTGCATTTCTTTGTCTTTCCTCAATTCCTTAACTGTAGTATATGATTTCTTACAAACGCTAGTGTCATCTAGCAACAAAAAAAATGGGACGTATTGAAAAAATATACTGACAGGCGGACAGGCTAGGAACCTCCAGCTTCAATGATTGTTTGTAAACAGTAGTTGTCTGATGAGAGTATGTTTTAGGATTGTATAAACAGTAGCAGACCTATGATAATATGCTTTAGTGTTTGCTTTTTTTTAATTCATGGATTGTTAACTGGTAAGAATCAATTGCTCTGAAAAGCAATTTCTTGTAGGGATTATACCATGGAGAAAAAAAAGTTACAGAAGAAAAGAGAAACTGTATTGTGTGGACAGACATTAAATGCCTATGCCAGCCAGCATGGCACTTGAAGAAGTAGACTTTTAAGATCATTCCAGTGTAATGTTTAAAGTTGTTTGTTCATTGTTTTCAGATTCATTTCAGTTAACTCTTTCATTACCAGCCAGCATGGCACTGAAGGAGTTAACATGAGTAGAGGTTAATACATATATTTTTCTTTAATAGTGGGTATAAAAATTTGTGCTTGAAAGGATTTTGTGTTTTTTATCTCCATGAAACAAAAAGGAAGAACGGGTCTTATTTCACTACATTGGCCATGGTGTTCCAAAGCCCACTGTGAATGGAGAAATTTGGGTGTTTAACAAGGTTGGTATGCTATTTTCTAGTCAGTTTTACTGAAAATCAGGATTTTCCTGAAAACGGGAAGGGGTGGGGTTTTAAAAAAGCCAAAAAAAAAAGTTTGTCACAAAAATATGTTTCATGTTCGAAAAACTGTGCAGTTGCTTCCCCATGTCCTCCCCATTTTTTATTTTAAAGAAAGTATAACCTTGATGAAATCAGACTTTTATTTTTATCTTCAAATATATAACCTTATTAAAAAGCAGGTTTATTTTGGAACTTATATCCTTACTGAAATAGATTTCTTTTTTTTTTAAATTGGAACATGTAACCTTAGACAGCAAAATATATTATGCCAGAGAAACAATACAGATTATAGAGCAGGAGTAGAAAAATGCACTGGCTTGAAGAGTCATATTATGAAGTATATGAGAGCCACACTGAAGCTCATTAATAGATTCACATATAATAGTGCATTTCTCTTGATAAGCGTAAATATATCCTTGTCTATACTTTAAAATAGACTGCACCATCAAATTGAAACTCAGAAGGCAAGAATAGCTTTAATTGCATCAGAAAATGTATGGAAATCAAGTCCTGTATTAAAATAAGAATCTTCAACTCAAATGTGGACCCTAACACATCACCAGAACTGCTTTGCTATGGACCCCAGAAGGGCGGCGAAAGAGAGGCAGTCCAAAGACAACCTGGTGGAGAACAATGGAGGCTGATATGCAAAGCATGAACCAGAGTTAGGGCACGGCACGAAGGATGGGCGCCGACCAAGCAAAATGGGGACAGTTTGTTGCTGTCCTACAAGACACTACATGGTGTGATGGCCACTGACTGCTTTGTCAGTCAGAGGCTAAGGATCTAAGAAGAAGAACTCAAATATCAAGGCTGTTCTATTATATCAGTCTGAAGTGTTAACGACTGCTGGGAAGTTGCAGACTTTAATAAATAGGTTCTTGCACAGAGTAGAAAAAATTAAATGGCACAAGATCACGGCTGTGGAGCTGATGGGAAAAGCCAGACAAATTCCAGTGGAACGAGAGGTGAGGAAAAGATGGCATTGAATTTGGACATAAGTTTAGGAAACCAATGGGCAGCATTACATGGTAGTCCTTGTTCTGGAATCTCTGGCTAAAAGAAATAGAAGGAGAAAGAAAACCACATGGAGAGGGACATTTGAGACAAAATGGATCAAGAAAACATGGCAAGACCATGAACGCATGTCACAGAATAGGAAGGTTTGGTGTGTATGTGCTGAAAGCCTATGCTCCACAAAAGTTGAAGGGCTAATGAATGAGCATGAGTAAATGCAGTATTACTAATTTTTCTCGTCTCTAGTTCCGGCTCCTTGTTTTCGTTATTTTGACTCCAACTGACTTCTGCAGGTATGGGCAGTAATTTATTTCCACATATTTTCCCAGAGCTATACACAGTACATTCCACTTTCCCTCTATGACCTGCAAATTTGGATGGGTAGTCCTTCAATATATGTATTTGACTGCTCAAATGCTGGAATCATCATTGACCTGTTTAGAACATTTACTACTCAGCAAGAACAAGAAACTACTGTAAGTTGATTTCTCAGAGATTAATATTGTTTGCTTCATTTGCTTTATATTTGAAAATGTTTCCTGTTCAAAGTCCTATAAGAGGTAGTTAGACATATTCCTTTAAATCAAGGGTAGGCAACCCAGCAGCTGTGAGGAACTACTTTAGAGACACTGAGCTCTCTAATGATCTGCCTTGATTAAATCATTTCAGGTTTCAGAGTTTTTGAGTATTTTTTCAGAATTTGAAATGCATACAGACTAGATGTAACTTGTATCTCTGCCGAATATGAGTTTTCATTTGGAACGTGGGAAAAGTATCTTTAATCGTGGGGATACAGCGCTTTTAAATGCTGACAGGAGAGGGCTAGTTTGAAATTTTCCTAGCTTAAAGATTCCTTATTTTTTTTTTCCCTCTGTAACCTAAGATCTGCCAAATAATCCCCTGCGATCTACCAGTAGATTGCGATTGACCAATATTTCATCTCACTAGTTGATCTGCATGGCTTTGAAATAAGAGTTCAACAAAAGGGGGGAAAAACATGAACTTTAAGTGGCATCTTTTTTTTTTTCCTGCTAGATAACATAACCAGTGAGAGTCCTTTTTTTTTTTTTTTTTTTTTTCCGGTTAGAAAGCTGGCTTTTTGGTGGCAAAGTGTCCAGGTCTGATGCCAGCAGCCGCAGTAGTTCTCGCTCCAATAGCTTATATTAAAGTTGTTGCAATTTATTTTGCTCAGTGTCAAGTAAATTCAATACAAGGTTTTGATAGGGCTGGCAAACCAGTCATATAAAATCGATTGCCATAGAAACCACTGGTGTAAGTAGCATGCATTTGCTTGGTGAAGGCTTCCTGGAGACAGTGTTGACTATGTGGCTCCATAAGGAGTGCTTGAGTCAATGAAGGCTCTCTAAGAACAGCTACAGTCAGAAGTGACAAGGAGAAGGAAGAGAAGAATTTTTGTAGTTTTTACTACACACATCGATACATGCTGAAATTTTGGAGGAATAATGTTATTATCCATTTCTGGAAACATATTAACCAGGAGCAGTAATAATATTAATAGCCCCTTGTCACGAAGTGGTTTTAAGTTTATAGAGTGTGCCTGAATGAAAGCAAGACCCTAGTATGAGAAAGTCTGAGAAAATAGAATTTAGATGAAAAATGACATGCCTGTGGACAGACGCGACTATTGGCTCAAGGGATAGAACCAGGATTTGAATCTCCCCTTGCCGCTTCGTGACTTTAGACTGGCTATAGTCTCGCCCTCCTCTAACTTCCTTTAAATACAAGGAGATAAGGTGTATAAATACGACCACAAACACCACTATACAGACAACATAGAGTAAGTATAGTAAAGAATAGAAGCTGATCCAGTAAATAATATATGTATGTATTTATTTACATACAAGAAAAACATAAAATGGCATATTACGTCATCAAGTCAGTCGATAGCGTGCACTGTTGCACGGGCTGAAAAAACCAAAGTAACAATTAAATTGAGAGACACTCAACAAAAAAACCTCAATCACATTCACTCTTCCTGTCACCCTGCTGAGGAACAATAAAAATGGTTAGTGCTTTAAACCAAAACTAATTTGGTGGGGCTGTCAACTTTTAGCCTCCACTCTCTAACACCAATAAATTTCTACTGTCTTAGTCCTGGTGACTCTTCCTCAACGAACGGCTACACAGCTTTTTACTAGTTAGGCGATAGGCGCCGATAACTACACCACAAGAAATGCTAAAATAATAGACTTGGTTTTTTTCGAACGCAGACTCAGTGTCTATCCATCAAATGGATACTGAACAGACCCTACTGGTCCTGTCTATTTTCTCCCTCCTTCTCTATCTTTCTCTCTTGAGCTCAGTGTCTCTCTAACACTCGAGGGCTGATGATGCGGCGTCTCCGTTACGCTCTTCTCTTGATTTCTATCAGGACCTAGGTATGGTAACCCTGTCACCTGTTCCTGATTTTGGTGATGACGATGTTCGGATATCAAGCATGAGGGACTTGATTAACTGTAGACAAAACTTCTCTGCTGCTGAATAGCTTCCCTCTTTTGACCCGCTCCGGAGTTAGAGAAAAAAAAACGCAGCCTTGATTTCAGGCTGTACAAAATGAAACTAGTCTCCCGGCCACCTGCCGTTGCTAGAGACTATAATAGCGATGCTCTCGGCTGTATGATAAATAAACCTCGGTCCAGCTGAAGCATAGGGACTTCACTGCCAGAGACCATAGGGTAATTTTCTTTTGCTCCTGACGATACTCGAGTACACTGACCCTGAGATATGTCTTTTGCCGTGGATAATTTTATTTGACAAAATTATGCTCCCCACTGTTTCGCCGAGACTCGCGATTATCGTTTTTTTCTTCCCGCAATGGAGAATGATAAATCACGTAGTCTGACGGCCAGGCAATTATTTTTCATAGAGACCGAATCCCCGTTTTCTGTCCCATTATATACAAGAGAAAACACCCACGCGAATTCCCGTCCTACGCTAATCCCGGACCAATGGGAGCGCTAGAAAAATCAATACTATCAACCCACGCAAACCCCGCGTGCTTAAAATTGCGTCACGTTACCTGACGTCCGCGTGTTTCCGGCCGCGTGCTTCCGGCCTCATCATATCGCGTGCTGGAAATGGCGATTATTTTCGTAAACAACGAAATTTACGGGAATCGCGAAAAATCGGAAGAAAGTAGAACTGGCCGAGGGAAAAATAAACCTACCGACCTAAAACGAACCCATTTAAATTACCTTCCCAAAAGTACCGAACACGATATATTCACATGAGAAGAAACAAGGCAATCCCATATAATTACAAAGTGAAGAGAAATGGTGAAAACTCAAACTAGAACCACAGAATCGGGCCTGAAATACAAAATAGACGACATAATCGGGCCGGATGAAAGTCAGAATTACAGTGTAGCATCACATAAGTTCCCCCCTTTCAAGTACGGGAATCCGTGCTAAATCACTGAAATCTCTGGGTTTCATACTGGTCCGTATCTAGATCTACATCCCGATCTAATCACCGTCATAATTAGGATTGTCATACAGGCCCATTTCCATATCCTTGAAAATCGGTGCCAGCACTGGATTGTGATGGTCACGCCTGGTGATTTCCTCCTGGCGACTGCAACTTGACTGGTCGCCCTTCCTCCTCCCTCTCATGTGTTTCCTTCGCCCACGAATTTTCCTGGCGGCGCGTGGTAAATAATGATTACCAAATGGTGCGACCTCCCAGTGTTTTGAAACAGTCTGACTGGCTTGGCCCGACATCGCCGTAACAGGGCGTAACCGTTTGCGGTTGACTGAAGCACCGTGCACATGTTCCTTCTTGTCAGTATTTCCCTCCCTTGAGAGATGTAATACCCTCGTGGGCCTAATTCCCGACGACAAAGAAGATACTTCTGAAGTAAGAGGCGTCACCACTGTTTGACCTTTAGGCTGAACAGGGCTGACAGGCGAATACGCCTCTGTAAATAACGTTCCACTGTCTTTAGAGGCGTCAATCCTCTTCATAGCAAGACAAGGATGTTTGAGCTCCCATGGGGCTCCGTGAATGTGGGGCTTTCCCCTTTCACTTTTCTGGCCTGCAGTAGGCCCCCTTGCATTAGCAAGGATCGGTGTGGTTGGGTTTCCCAAAACTAAGTAAGGGCTTCCCAGGATGAAATCATGTGCTGGCTGTGCCATCACTGCTGCCTTAATGGTGCCAGACACAAACTTGCATTTCACCTCAATATTGGCTACAGGCAGACGCTGTGAGATACCTCTTCTCAAAACACCACCAATCTCAACTATTTCTCCGGTCCACTGCCCTGGATTCACCAAATGACGAGCGATGATACTGGGGTAAGTAAGCCCGCTGTCAAACAAACACGTAGTGGCTGTCCCATTCACTACGGCTGGTCCACTGTTAGAGAACAACTTCTCTGCCTGGACTGGTTCCCATTTATTCCCTTTAGTCCATCTCACCGGCCTTAAACAAGCTGCATGATGAGCTGGGGGTTTGTTCATGCACCGGGATGTCCAGTGGGAAGTGGTTCTACAATTCTGACAATACCTCTCATTATTTCCTCTGTTCCTAGCGGGTTCCTGAGAGGTTGTTGGCTGTGCTCTGTTATGCTGCTGGGGGCGCAAGTTAAAACCAGAATGAGGCTCCTTGCGAGAAGGTCCTGGTTGCTGATGAGCTGGTGAAGTAGCCGACTGCGATGATGAAGCTCCTTGGTCTGGGGCTGGCAGGTCTGGGTTTTTCCGTTTCTGTCCCAGTACTTCGGCCTGTGCTGTCTGGTACCTTTCGGCGAACAGAATAATCTGATCGAGTTGCTGGGCACCCTGCTCTGCCAGATACCGCCTCAAGTCGGGGGACATGTTTGCTTTTACTTGTTCACACAAAACTAACTCCTCCAACCCTTCAAAAGTTTTCGCCAGTCCTGACAGTTCCCTCCACCGGGTTAGGTAATTTCTCACCCGCTCTGCAAACTGAGCAAAACTCTCTCCCTTCTCCGGCCTGCTCTCCCTAAACATGGTTTGGCATTTCCGGGGTGTCCACTGAAACCTTTGTAATAAAGCGTTTCGCAGTGCCTCAAAGTTGTTCTGGTCATCTAGGAGCATCTTGTTGTAGACTTCGTACGCATGACCTTTGAGTGATTGCGATAATTTTAGGCACCAAAGACTCTCATCCAACCCGTATGCCTTTGCCATTCTTTGAAATTTCTCCAAGAACACGTCAATCTTTTCATTCCCATTAGGGAACGAGTCAAATGGGAAGCTCATGGCTGCCATCCGGGGCCCTCCGTTTCCTGAGGTGTCTCTCGCTCCTGCTCCGGGTGAATCTCCATTAGCTGAACTGCCTTCCGAAGATCGGTACTGCAGTTCCAGAGAACGCAGGGCAAGTTCATGCTGTCTCTCTGCTGCCTTCTCCCTCTCTTGTGCTTCCCTTTCTTCTTTCGTGGCTTCCAATTTCCGAAGTTCCATCTCGGCCTGCCTCTCCGCTGCTTCTGCGGCGGTGGCCCTCTCTTCTTTCGCTGCTTCTGCTTGTCTTTCCGCTGCTTCTGCAGCGGCTGCCCTGTCCTCTTTCTCTTTCTCTCGCTGAATATGCCTATCATTTTCCCTTATCAGGTAGGCCTTAGTCTCCTCCTTATCCATTCCCATGTCCTGAGCAGCCTCTCGCCAGGCAGCTCGTAACTTGGCCATATCCGCCATCTTACCTGTAAACTGCTGTAAGTTCACAAATACAGAGAAATGACAGAAAAGGAAAAGAGAAGGAACAACCTGTTACGAAATATAAAATACTTCCTCTATAACCGCTGTTCCAAAACCCCGAACTCAGACTAGCGTCAAGTCTGAACAATAACCTGAAAAAATTTTTTTTTTAACAAGCTACCAAAAACCCGAAATTACCTTCCTGTAAAAGAAAAAAATTTCGGTATGCCATCAATTACCTCTATGTCATATACATCAAAATTACCACAAATCTACTAGACTGCAACCTGTGGAAAAACCTATAACTGGATCAGTTCTAGTAGCTCAAGTCTAGGGGATATTTAAAGAAACTCTATTCTCAGAAAACTTTCTAGAGACAATCTATGAATATAGATCACAGAATTGATCTCCACAGAATGATCCACCGGACGATTGCCGCCCACTTGTCACGAAGTGGTTTTAAGTTTATAGAGTGTGCCTGAATGAAAGCAAGACCCTAGTATGAGAAAGTCTGAGAAAATAGAATTTAGATGAAAAATGACATGCCTGTGGACAGACGCGACTATTGGCTCAAGGGATAGAACCAGGATTTGAATCTCCCCTTGCCGCTTCGTGACTTTAGACTGGCTATAGTCTCGCCCTCCTCTAACTTCCTTTAAATACAAGGAGATAAGGTGTATAAATACGACCACAAACACCACTATACAGACAACATAGAGTAAGTATAGTAAAGAATAGAAGCTGATCCAGTAAATAATATATGTATGTATTTATTTACATACAAGAAAAACATAAAATGGCATATTACGTCATCAAGTCAGTCGATAGCGTGCACTGTTGCACGGGCTGAAAAAACCAAAGTAACAATTAAATTGAGAGACACTCAACAAAAAAACCTCAATCACATTCACTCTTCCTGTCACCCTGCTGAGGAACAATAAAAATGGTTAGTGCTTTAAACCAAAACTAATTTGGTGGGGCTGTCAACTTTTAGCCTCCACTCTCTAACACCAATAAATTTCTACTGTCTTAGTCCTGGTGACTCTTCCTCAACGAACGGCTACACAGCTTTTTACTAGTTAGGCGATAGGCGCCGATAACTACACCACAAGAAATGCTAAAATAATAGACTTGGTTTTTTTCGAACGCAGACTCAGTGTCTATCCATCAAATGGATACTGAACAGACCCTACTGGTCCTGTCTATTTTCTCCCTCCTTCTCTATCTTTCTCTCTTGAGCTCAGTGTCTCTCTAACACTCGAGGGCTGATGATGCGGCATCTCCGTTACGCTCTTCTCTTGATTTCTATCAGGACCTAGGTATGGTAACCCTGTCACCTGTTCCTGATTTTGGTGATGACGATGTTCGGATATCAAGCATGAGGGACTTGATTAACTGTAGACAAAACTTCTCCACCAGAGAAAAAAAAAACGCAGCCTTGAGTTCAGGCTGTACAAAGATATGTCTTTTGCCGTGGATAATTTTATTTGACAAAATTATGCTCCCCACTGTTTCGCCGAGACTCGCGATTATCGTTTTTTTCTTCCCGCAATGGAGAACGATAAATCACGTAGTCTGACGGCCAGGCAATTATTTTTCATAGAGACCGAATCCCCGTTTTCTGTCCCATTATATACAAGAGAAAACACCCACGCGAATTCCCGTCCTACGCTAATCCCGGACCAATGGGAGCGCTAGAAAAATCAATACTATCAACCCACGCAAACCCCGCGTGCTTAAAATTGCGTCACGTTACCTGATGTCCGCGTGCTTCCGGCCGCGTGCTTCCGGCCTCGTCATATCGCGTGCTGGAAATGGCGATTATTTTCGTAAACAACGAAATTTACGGGAATCGCGAAAAATCGGAAGAAAGTAGAACTGGCCGAGGGAAAAATAAACCTACCGACCTAAAACGAACCCATTTAAATTACCTTCCCAAAAGTACCGAACACGATATATTCACATGAGAAGAAACAAGGCAATCCCATATAATTACAAAGTGAAGAGAAATGGTGAAAACTCAAACTAGAACCACAGAATCGGGCCTGAAATACAAAATAGACGACATAATTGGGCCGGATGAAAGTCAGAATTACAGTGTAGCATCACACCCCTTCAGTCATAACTGACTATGGGAATGCGCTCCAGAGGTGATAGCCCTCAGATGCTTTTTTTTTTCCTGGGCTCCTTTCGATGTTTTCGTTTTCTCTTCTGCTTGTGAGAGCTTCTTTTCGCCCAATCTGAGGTGGCGCCAGAGAGAGGATCGCCATTTGGTGCAGTCGGCAGCTTCATCCTCCCAGGTTGCTGGATTAATGTCCAGTGCTCTCATGTTTCTCTTGCACCTATCTTTGAACCTCAGCTGCGGTCGCCCAACTGTTCTTTAGCCTGTATTGTGCCGACACCATAGGGTGAAGCTGGAGTGTCCTCTCCAGGGCGAAAGCTTGGGCACAGTTATATGAAGATCAAGCTGTTGTAACCAGGAGTAGCCCAGAAAGATTGAAGTAGGTTCCAGATTTACTTTTGACAGGGGAACAACGTCTCTAAATGCAAAAGTTGTAGCACATATGATCTCCAGCAATAGAGAAATTACCTTGGGGGGGGGGGAGAGGGGGGGGGGGGGGGGGGGTGGGGGGGGGGGAGTTTACCCGAAATGCCCAGGCAGGAGGATGTGAATGTGGCATTATTTCTTTAAAAACACCTACATAAACTTTGACATACATTAATATATTATTATATTGTGGCTTTATCATTATAACAAGAGGACATTATAAAATAATACTGTCACTGACCTTTTATTTCATTTACAGTCAATAATAGTTTTTCATCATGCATTTAACAATAGTTATTACTCTGACAAAGATGGCTGTTTACCTCTCCATCTATGTTCCAGCCTTGACCTATGGATGTGAGTCATGGGCAGTGACTACAACCCACAAAAGCCAGCTCCAAACCTCAGAAATAAGGTATCTGAGGAAGATGGTTGAAGTATCAAGAAGAGGTGTGGTCCGCAACCAGACGAAATAGCAAGGCCTCAAAACCTAGCCTATGCAGACCCAAGTAGAACAGCCCCAACTACGATGTTTTGGCCATGTCTGCAGAATGGGAGAAGATCGGCTACCATGACGAGCATGGGAAACTAAGAGCCAGGGATCCAGACCTCCAGAATGACCCTGAGTTCGCTGGGAGGACATTAGACAATCTCTGAAGGACTGAGGACTAGATTGGAACCAGGCCAGGAGGAAGACAGCCGATAGGATAGTGTGGCGCTCACTCTGGCAAACCTCTACACCCCACGGTAGACGAGGAATGACTAAGTAAGTAAGTAAGTATTACACAGGGGGAATAAAAAGACCTGTGATATTAAACTTATGCAGAACTTAAATTATTTTAGGATTAGAGTTCAGAAGTGAGAGGAGAATAAATAAATGTGTGTGGTTTGGGGACGGGGGAATGATACTGTGAGTGAAGATTGTTATTGTTAATCAGAATCGACCTCACTGCACTCAGAGCAAACCCATAGGTGCTCAGTCTCCCTTAGCAAACGTCGAAGAGTATGAATGCTAATTGTACCTGTAGCACGCTGGTTGTACATACGACGGATACATCCTCTCTCACGTCGATCTCTGCTAGTCCCACGACGGGTGAAGAAGGAAAGATTAAGAGAAAATAGAACTTTTAGAAATAATTCTCTTCATTAAACATCAGTAATCAGCCTACAACTTATTAGCAACCAGCAACAGTTAGTGTCAAACTAGGAGCCATATTTTTAACCGGTGAACACTGACATTTACGTATATTGTAATTACTGTAGGCTTCTGAGATGACTTTAAAGAAACAATGCCATTAATAGGTGTTTTTAATTTCTTGCAGACCTCAGGACAGATTAACCCAGAACAAAGTGCCCCATCAAGCATTAAGAATAGCATTTTACTAGCTGCTTGTGGGTCCACAGAACATTTGCCCATGAACCCTGACCTACCTGCTGATCTCTTCACTTCGTGTCTGACCACACCTATCAAAGTAGCATTAAGATGGTATGTCTAAATTGTTTTCTGAGATATTAAAAATTTCACTTAGCATAAACTTGTTAGTTCCCAGTAGATGCATGGAGGCATATCTGGAGTCATCTTTATATGACCACCAGCTATGCGTAATGCTACGATATACTTACGTGGAAGTGAAGCTCTTAGAGGAAGCGTCACTGAGTCTAATAGGAATTAGTTTGCTTAATTATGTTTTCGCACTGGGAGTTCACAAAAGCCTGACTCTGAAAAAGACGTTGATAATTACCCAAGATATATATATATATGCCGTTTCATCTCTCTGTCTGTGCTATTGCAATAGGATGTTGTATGTTTTTGAATACCCACTGTACCTACTATGTTGCTGCAAAATTTGATGTTAGAACACGTGTTGTTACATTAATTCTTGGGACTGAATTACAGAGGTATTTAATTGTTTAATGCTTGACTGTGAGATGGGTGGTGTTTGTGTGCACGTAGTTAGCCTTGCCTAGGATGCAAAATAGCCTGGCACAAGCACTGTCTACAGTGTAGATAATGCTAAGGATTCTTCAACTTGGCACTGGCTGCAAAAAAGTGATATGCTCAGCAGCCCTAGTTAAACAACAACCCAGCTTTACCCAAGTGGGTTTATCCCATTTTCTATCTTTACAAGTAGTATATTCCTCTTTCTGTTTAATGTATTCTCTTTCTCTATTAATTTTTTTTTAATTTTTATTTCGAACATCCATCGGCTTTGTATATTCTGCTATTTATTAACTCATTTGTTTGCTTTTGTATGTATATTTTGTGACAGTGGAGAATGAGGCACCTTACTTCCCTCCTCACCACTGTTGTTATATCTCTGCTATAGTCATGGATAAAAGAAACGTCTGTGGATAAAAGATAGTCCCGTAGCAGTTACTGCTGTAGGGCAGTGAAGTGTTAGAGACTTCCCTATACTAGGTCCAAGAGACTTCACTATACTAGGTCCAGCACCAAGAGGTGTGGTGACCAGTTCCCTTCCTCGCTGCCTTTTCCTTCCCTAACTCAAGTGCAAAGTCAGGTACCCATTTACAGCTGGTTAGACTGAAGTGTCGATACCATGGATGGAACCCGACACCTTTGCCACGAGTAACCAGTGCTCTAACCACTCTGTCAATCAGACGCTTGTCTGTAGTGAAATGACAAAATGAAGGCAGTAGAAAAAGAATGCATCAGCATTTGAACTTCACAACCAACACTGCAAAAACTAAAGCATCAGAAGTAAACAGTATAAATAAAATAGCATTCCCAAAGGGTGCCTAGTCTGTGAGTGAGGAATCTACTTTTGCAGCTCAAGCATACACATTACAGATTCTATATGAAACAAACAAAACCACTTGGTATTACATACAGAAATAAGCGGAACTGAATAAGCTATCGATATTCAAATTTTTCATGAATTAGACCCAGAATCTGTAGGTTATGCTATAGGACACTTGCATATGTTGAGCAGACTAAGATATGGTAAGTATGGTAAGCCCTACTGTTTCCCAGAATAAACATTTAGGAAAACACACAATCGTGGAACAAAATGCAGACTACAGAGTACACAGCACTTTCTTTAAATTTCTTCACTTTTCACAATAAATCGTTGTTCTTTATTTACAGGTATGTGTTACAGAATCGAGGTTTAGTGCCTGGACTAACACTTGAAATGGTTGACAAGTTAGTATGCCTGTGTAACTTACAGTAGTAGGTACCATTCTTGAAGTGTTTGCTTTCTGGTATGTTTTAGTTCTTTTAGCAGATAAAAACATCAGAACATACCTGTGCTAAATTGAAAATGTTCTCAATTAAGCTGCCAAGAGCAAATGAACAGGCAGTCTTCTTCTTCTTCTTCTTTTTTCACCCTCAGATGTCAACTTGAATAAGTTCAAAGAAAGCAGTGGTCAGCCTGAGGCTGTTGATATCTCCGTAGATTTTCTCCAGGAATGGTACTGGTGATTTCCATATGCGTTTTCTCTGTTCCTCATATGTTGGGCACCTTTGAAGCAGATGTTCGGCAGTCATTTTATCGGTGCCACAGTCACACTCATCAGTAGTTCTTATCTTTATTTGTTGAATAGATGGTATCTCAATCTGTTATGACCTGTGCGAAGTCTGAAGATTACCACTTGTTCACTTCTGCTGAGCTGGTAATACGGAGCATTTTTTGTGTGGCCTGGATGCTCTTCTTCCCACTTGTGCCTGTACCTGCGCTTGATAAAACTCTTGGACTCCTCATAGGTTATATTTGTGTCAAGTTGAGGAAGTTTTCCCCCTACCTTTGCCAATCTGTCAGCCTCTTCATTTCCAGGGATGTTGCAGTGAGAAGGGATCCATTGTATCACGACTCTTTTGTATTGCTGACATAGTCTGTGAAGTGTTACTCTTAGGTTATCCAGTTCAGCATTACTTTGACTTTTCAGCGTTGTTATCACTTACAGCGCATCTGAGAAGATAGCTACTGGTCTCTCTGAGCTATCTTCTGTCATTAGAATTTTGATGCAGTTTTTAAGGCCTCTGCCTCTGCTCTGAAGTTACTTGAAAATTTCCCTGTTGCGACTGCTTTATTTTTTTGTGTGCCATTGCTTAAGCTCAGGAAGACTCCTCCACCCCCATCTTCTGTTGCATTAGTTGCTGATCCATCAGTGTATACATGGATCCAGGTGTTGCTTGGGTAATGTTTCTCTATATATTTTGTGGTTAGGACTCTCCTTTCTGTTTCATTTTGGCTGTTCTTTCTCTCAATACCAGGAATGTTTTCTATCATTTCAGGGAAGCACTGTTGTTTCCAAATTGGTAGCTTGTGTGCAGTAGATATTGGCATAGCTGTTGATATTGCGTTTATGGGGTCTGCTCTCATCTTTGTTTTGACTGTCTCTACAAAGTTGCTTCGCTTCAGTCTTCCCCTTCCAAGTCCATTTATTCTCTGGTGCATTGGGTGGTCTATCAGCCTCCTGAATTTCTCAGCTTGTTGCTGGGCTCTGCTATCTCTTCTATCCTCCATAGGCCAGAGGTGAGTAATCTTTTCCAACTCTTTTATGGGTGTTGACTTCATGCCCCCTGTTATGATTCTCAATGCTTGGTTTTGGGTTCTGTTTATTTTGTCAAAGTTCGACTTAGTGAACAGGCAGTGACCCAAGAAGATGGGTGAACAACTTAGCAGTGGAACTTGAAGAACTAGAAAAAGGAAAATTTGAAAAATTATGTCATGGAAGGATAAGAACCAATGAGAATTGTTTTTGTAGCTGTCACGTAGCGTTTGGAAGATAAGAATTTATTTAGAGGAAATAATAGATCTGAATGTGGAAGATTTGGCTCAAGGAATTCCTGCTGGGTTTTCCACCACTGAAGGGAGACAAAGAGGGTAAATTCTCCTAACTAGACAGGTCTGGAAAAGGTTGTAAGGAGATATTTGGTCTCTCGCTACCGTCGTCCCCTTCTCAGTTATCTATTATTGTTATTCTTTAAATTATATTATATTTTACGAGCCCCCCCTCCCTTATAAAGGAAGATAAACATCAGACAATATGTAACATCTAATAGAAGGAACAAAGCATGGGGTACAGTATATACACCCAATTGGTTTATTACAATAAACTGAATAGATGGTGGATGATAGTATTGTCGATCGAATTAGTGTCTGCTGTATGTATTATGTGTCTCACAATCCAAGTGTTTTTCATCATGGATGACAAAAATATGGCATTGATATAGGTGAGTTCCCTTTCTATAGGAACTTAGCTTTTCAGCCCCCGGCTGATAGTGAAGCGTGGTTAGTTCTCCGGTCTCCTGACGTTGCCCCAGGTAGGTCTTGAATGGTTCGGATTTGCCTTCTCTGTGCTCGACTCTGTATTCTGCTCTGAGATTGGACTGTCGTGCAAGGCTCCACCATAGACTGAAGACAAATACGACGGCTTCATTAATTTTCTAGCTTTAGAAAGCAGTCTTTCCCTAAGCCGTCCGTCTGCCAGTCATCTCAGATTTTAGTCTCTAACATCATATGTCTAGAGCCTAATCTTGAATTCAAGTTTCTCCTTTCTGTCCTTTATTATATTTCTCTGCCCCAGTGGCAGTATTATAATTCTTTAGACTGATTTATCGTCAACTTAACCCGATGAATTATTATAAATGTCAGTTAAACCCACCAAATTTATCATAGAATGTCGGCAACAGTATTCTAGTTCTGTGCCTCTAGCCTAATCGTCATGTCAATTATGATGAATTTAACAAATAATTGGACATCAGTGTTTTAGAATTGTCTGACACCATTATCACAACACTTCATGTCTGGTCGCATCGTCATATAATTTATAATGAATATATGTCACGGTCTGTCAACATTATCGTTAATATTAATTTCCGCTAGTCTAAGCGTCGGGTCGAAAATAATCAAATAATATGGAAATTAATAGCTATATATATATTCCCATTATACATTATTATGAACATGTTGTACATATCCCGTGGGATCATAAAATACACCTGATCACATGTGGCTGGATGTGATCGTAAAACAAAAATATGAATAAAGTAAACGCAGTTATACCAATTTTGCGTCGATTTTATAAGGTACTACACATTTCATCACAATATTATTTTCTAGCGAGATTTTCACTTACCTACTCAGATGGACGCTAACCCGCAATTTAGACACGTGGCTTCAGTGCTTTTTTATGCATGAATTCGCCGATATCGGGATTAGTCTAGCGGTCTCGAGGTTTCCTGGGCAAGTGAAAAATGGCTGGATTTGCCGCACTTTTAGCGGGTCATTTCCGCTTGGACACGTGATCCGAAGCGTGCATCATGTGACCTTAGCATCATATAGACGCTCCAATCAATAACGTTAAAAGTCACGTGGGGGGTTCCGAAAGTGGCATAAACTGGTTCTATCTAAGTTTAAGCAGTCTTGTCTTAAATTAAAGCGGGTTTCTAGCTACTGAGGTCAGGGGTCAACAATGACGTCGTATCTAAAAATAGCATTAGACTCGAGGAGAAAATCACTGAACGCTAGGAGAATATCCGCAAGTGACATTTCCCGGGACTTTGCGGGCTTTTCGATCATGCATTGAAGATGATAAAAAATGATGTCTCGTAAATAATAATAAAAATGAAGAGAAGATTGGGCAAGTCGTCACAGTAGCAAAGAAACTTGTTAGCTGAGAGTGATGTAGAAAAGAAAGAAAGAAGAGCCCTAACCACAAAATACATAGAGAAGCATTACCCAAACAACACCTGGATTCAAGCATACACAGACGGTTTAGCAACAAATGCTTCAGAAAAGGAGGTAGAGGAATTTTTCTGAGTTTAAGTAGAAAGAAAAAGAAAAAAAAAACTCAGTGGCAGCATCAGGTAACTTCAGAGCAGATGCCTTGCAAACTGCAGCAACGGCCCTAATGACAGAGAAAGTTAACCGAGAGACAAGAAGCTTTCTTCACGGATGTGCTGTCCGTAGTTGCAACTTTGAAGAGTAAAAATAATGTAGACCTAATGACCTAAGAGCATTAGTCGATGAAATATGTCATCACTTCAACAGAGTTGTGATACAGTGGATCCCATCTTGAGCTTAAGTTGATGTCGGAAACTGTAAACGAAGAAGATGATTAAAACTGTAAAATTGTGTATGAACATATTTAAGTTGATGTTGTACGAAGTTTAATAAAAATTGTGTATAATTTAGCTTAAGCTTTTATATTTTACAAAGGAATGAAACAAATTTACTTTATGCCTTTTGGACTCGAGCACATACCAATAGAAGATGCATGGAGGCATATCTGGAGTCATCCTTATATGACCACCAGCTATGCACAATGCTATAGTTTGTAGATTTAGCTGTGAACCTCTGTCTTTGAGGCTAATTACACCCTCATTTACTCTTGAAATCATCCACACACTTCCAGGAATTCCCTCTGTGGTGAAACATGTTGAGAACCCAGCATTGCACGCTAAGCTTGGAGGAGTCATGTGAGCCCCAGATGTAACTCTGGCTTGAACCTGGTTGCTTGCATGCAGGATCTCACTATGGACCCCATGATAGGCAGTAGGAGCTGAGAAGTGGCTCTGTGTAGAACATGATGATTCCTTGGGATAGCCCAGAACCAGAGCACAGTATTTTAGCTCTGCATATTTGGAGAGCCCCCGTGAATGGCAGGGAATGCACAGTATGCCACACGCTTCTTCCTCCTAGCTTGGTACCAGATGTGATGATCCTTTAAATACAAGCCTTGCTAAAGAAACTGGAGCTCATGACTTAAACTCAACACGTTCCTGAATGGCAGAAAAGCCCTAGATCTACAGTATAGATAATACCAAGAACTCTTCAACTTGGTATTGGCTGCAAAAGAGCGAGAAGCTCAGCAGTCCTAATTAAACAACAACAACTAGTAGAAGACATTGTGTTTCCTGGTTTGGGACTTAAGTCAGAGGTTTATAATCCCTGCTGAGCAGTTTTCTTTTAATTTTGTTGTTATCTAAGTATAACTACATTTACATTCTTTCCTTCCCTCCCAGAATCCCAGGGCAGTTGAGTGATAGGAGAACGATGCTAGGTGAACTGAACTGGGTCTTCACAGCAATTACTGATACTATAGCCTGGAATTCATTACCAAGAGGTTTGCTTATTGTCGTCACATGTGGAATAGAAGAAGTGGAAAAGATAGAATTTTTTTATTTCTTTTTTGGTTGAATGATTGATCATTCCTGCCATTTAATGTCATGGGATGATTTAGTAGCAGTCATAAGCAGCTTACCCCTGAGTATCCTTGTGCCTGATGTCCTAATGTTTTGGTACAAAGCGCTCATGTGGATCAGTTGTGTCTGTCTGCATTCTAACTATTTGGCCAAACTATTTCATCCACAGTTTCTCATGTGTTCTGTGCATTTTTGAACTTCATGTGTTTCCATGGCATGGTGTTTTGTTGTTTTCTCTGGGTCACTTCTGTCAGGTATGTTTGACAGTTTGAAGTTTTCTTTATTTCGGCTTCATGCATGGTGTGACGAAAGTACTGAGATTCTGTCTTTCAAATGGCCCATGTCTTTTTCTCCTTGCAATTTGTTCACTATATTTTAGGAGGGATTACAGGTAATCCTTCTCCATGTTTCTTCTCCTTCTATTATTTACGTTTTTTCAAGATGAGATCACGAGGGAGTTTGATCTCATCTGCTTTATGGTTCTTCTTTATGTGTTTAGAATGGGGGTGTAGGGAATTAGACAGTATTTTTCTAGAAGAAAGATTATAGATGCTAGATCAGGATTGGCACCAGATCGTCTTTTTTTAAAGATAGGTGTGACGCTACACTGTAATTCTGACTTTTAACAGGTCCGATTCTGTGGTTCTATTTTGAATTTTCACCAGTTTTATTTTCTTCTGATCACGCGATTTTCCGTTGTTTACGGAAATCGCTATTTTCGGGCCCGCTTTTCCACCATTTTATTTCTTCTCATTTGAATATATATCGTGTTTGGTATTTTTTTTGAGTAGATAAATTAAATGGGTTCGTTTATGATGGTAGGTTTATTTTATTCTAGCATCAGTTTTACTTTCTTCTGATTTTTCGCGATTCCCGTAAATTTCGTTGTTTACGAAAATAATCGCCATTTCCGGCACGCGATATGACGAGGCCGGAAGCACGCGGCCGGAAGCACGCGGGGTTTGCGTAGGTGGATAGTATTGATTTTTCTAGCACTCCCATTGGTCCGCGATATGCGTGGGAGAGAAATTCGCGTGGGTGTTTTCTCTTGTATATAATGAGGGAGGAAACCGCGGGCAATTGTCTCTATGAAAAATTATTGCCTGGCCGTAGGACGTCGTAATTATCGTTCTCCACCGTGGGAAAAACAAACGATAATCGGTATGTAGCTATTTTATTAATCGTTTTACTTATTAGTGGGTTTTTCAGAAATTCGCCCTTAGGTAAAGATTAACTTTTCAGTTGTAAAATAAACGATAGCGCCATTAATTACTATTTTTGAAGAACGACGTAATGCAACAGTGTGCTTATTCTTTCTATGATTTTGGCAATAGATAGGAGTGTGTGAAGTTGTGAGAAACACGTGTGCCATATTTGTAGGATGTTATGTAAAACCACCATTTATTCCTGTATATTTTCTAATGTAAATTTATGGGGAAATCCCTGGTGTGTTCGTTAATTTTTCTGAGCCTTAAAAATGTGAGAAATATTGTCAGAGGGTTCAGATTTACGTTGTAAATGAATTATACTGCTTAGGGGAGGAAACTATTCCTATAGCGAGATTTAATTTAAATAGGAGTAAGCCGGGGAAACTCCTGTGTTAATGGGTAAAAGGATTTCCCTAGGTTTGTCAAGTTTGAACACGGGATCGGCCATGCGTAACGGCCATGTAACATGTCAGACGGGTCTGGGCTATTGTTTATTTTACCTGGCCGATTTTAGTAGATGGAGGGGGGATGTAGAGGCCATGTGGGATAGTGGTATTTTATGTATTGTGAGAAGAACGAGAGAAGGGGAGGATAAGTGTGATTTTAGTGCCACGTGGGATAATAGTATTTCATGTATTATGTGAAGAACGAGAGAAGGGGAATAGAAGAAGGAGTGAGATTGACGAGACACGTGTATAGAATTATTTTAGGTATCGTATATGTTAGGGATAAGTGATTTTAGAGTGGGTGTACATGAGTCGCTGTTTCTTTTAATTTCAGCGAGTCACGGCGGAAACAGTGGGGAGCATAATTTTGTCAAATAAAATTATCCACGGCAAAAGACATATCTCAGGGTCAGAGTACTCGAGTATCGTCAGGAGCAAAAAGAAAATTACCCTAGGGTCTCTGGCAGTGAAGCCCCTATGCTTCAGCTGGAACAGGGTTTATTTATCATACAGCCGAGAGCATCGCTATTATAGTCTCTAGCAACGGCAGGTGGCCGGGAGACTAGTTTCATTTTGTACAGCCTGAAATCAAGGCTGTGGTTTTTTTCCTCTAACTCCGGAGCGGGTTAAAAGAGGGAAGCTATTCAGCAGCAGAGAAGTTTTGTCTACAGTTAATCAAGTCCCTCATGCTTGATATCCGAACATCGTCATCACCAAAATCAGGAACAGGTGACAGGGTTACCGTACCTAGGTCCTGATAGAAATCAAGAGAAGAGCGTAACGGAGACGCCGCATCATCAGCCCTCGAGTGTTAGAGAGACACTGAGATCAAGAGAGAAAGATAGAGAAGGAGGGAGAAAAATAGACAGGACCAGTAGGGTCTGTTCAGTATCCATTGGACGGATAGACACTGAGTCTGCGTTCGAGAAACCAAGTATTATTTTTAGCATTTCTTGTGGTGTAGTTATAGGCGCCTATCGCCTAACAAGTAGAAAGCTGTGTAGCCGTTCGTTGAGGAAGAGTCACCAGGACTAAGACAGTAGAAATTTATTAGTGTTAGAGAGTGGAGGCTAAATGTTGACAGCCCCACCAAATTAGATTTGGTTTAAATCACTAACCATTTTTATTGTTCCTCAGCAGGGTGACAGAAAGAGCGAATGTGATTTGGGGTTTTTTTTTTTTTTTTGTCTCTCAAGTCTCTCAATTTAATTGTTACTTGTTTTCCAGGCCGTGCAACAGTGCACGCTATCGACTGACTTGATGACGTATGATGCCATTTTATGTTTTCTTGTATGTAAATAAATATATACATATATTATTTACTGGATCAGCTTCTATTCTTTACTATACTTACTCTATGTTGTCTGTATAGTGGTGTTTGTGGTCGTAAATTATACACCTTATCTCCTTGTGTTTCAAGGCAGTCAGAGGTGGGGAGACTATAGCCATTTTTTTAGTCACGAAGCGGCAGGGGGAGATTCAAATCCTGGGTCTATCTCTTGAGCCAATAGTCTCACCTGTCCACAGGCATGTCATTTTCCATCTAAATTCTATCTTCTCGGACTTTCTCATACTAGGGTCTTGCTTTCATTCAGGCACACTCTATAAAATTAAAACCACTTCGTGACAAGTGGGCGGCAATCGTCCGGTGGATCATTCTGTGGAGATCAATTCCGTGATCTAGATTCATAGATTGTCTCTAGGAAGTTCGGAGAATAGAATTTCTTTAATATCCCCTAGACGTTGAGCTATTAGAACTGATCCAGTACAAGTTTTTCCACAGGTTACAGTCAGTTAGATTGGTGGAAATTTAGTAATTGATGGCATACCGACATATTTTTCTTTAACAGGAAGGTAATTTAGTTTTTGGTAGCTTGTTAAAAAAAAAAAAAAAAAAAAAATTTTTCTCAGGTTATTATTCAGACTTGGTGCTAGTCTGAGGTCGGATTTTTGGGACAGCGGTTATAGAGAATATTTTATATTACGTAACAGGTTGTTCCTTCTCTTTTCCTTTTCTGTCATTTCTCTGTATTTGTGAACTTACAGCAGTTTACAGGTAAGATGGCGGATATGGCCAAGTTACGAGCTGCCTGGCGAGAGGCTGCTCAGGACATGGGAATGGATAAGGAGGAGACTAAGGCCTACCTGATAAGGGAAAATGATAGGCATATTCAGCGAGAGAAAGAGAAAGAGGACAGGGCAGCCGCCGCAGAAGCAGCGAAAGAGGAAAGGATAACCGCCGCGGAAGCAGCGGAGAGACAGGCTGAGATGGAACTTCGGAAAATGGAAGCCCAGGAGAAGGCAGCAGAGAGACAGCATGAACTTGCCCTGCGTTCTCTGGAACTGCAGTACCGAGCTTCGGAGGGCAGTTCAGCTAATGGAGATTCACCCGGAGCAGGAGCAACAGACACCTCAGGGAACGGAGGACCCCGAATGGCAGCCATGAGCTTCCCATTTGACTCGTTCCCTAATGGGAATGAAAAGATTGACGTGTTTTTGGAGAAATTTCAAAGAATGGCAAAGGCATACGGGTTGGATGAGAGTCTTTGGTGTCTGAAATTATCGCAATCACTCAAAGGTCATGCGTATGAAGTTTACAACAAGATGCTCATAGAAGACCAGAACAACTTTGAGGCACTGCGAAACGCTTTATTGCAAAGATTTCAGTGGACACCCCGGAAATGCCAAACCATGTTCAGGGAGAGCAGGCCGGAGAAGGGAGAGAGTTTCGCACAGTTTGCCGAGCGGGTGAGAAATTACCTAACCCGGTGGAGGGAACTGTCAGGACTGGCGAAAACTTTTGAAGGGTTGGAGGAGTTAGTTCTGTGTGAACAAGTCAAGGCAAACATGTCCCCCGACTTGAGGCGGTATCTGGCGGAGCAGGGAGCCCAGCAACTTGATCAGATTATCGTGTTCGCGGAAAGGTACCAGACGGCACAGGCCGAAGTACTGGGACAGAAACGGAAAAACCCAGACCTGCCAGCCCCAGACAAAGGAGCTTCGTCATCGCAGTCGGCTACTTCACCAGCTTATCAGCAACCAGGACCTTCTCGCAAGGAGCCTCATTCTGGTTATAACTTGCGCCCCCAGCAGCATAACAGAGCACCGACAACAACCTCTAAGGAACCTGCTAGGAACAGGGGAGATAATGAGAGGTATTGTCAGAATTGTAGAACCCCTTCCCACTGGACATCCCGGTGCATGAACAAACCCCCAGCTCATCATGCAGCTTGTTTAAGACCGGTGAGACGGACTAAAGGGAATAAATGGGAACTAGTCCAGGCAGAGAAGTTGTTCTCTAACAGTGGACCAGCCGTAGTGAATGGGACGGCCACTACGTGTTTGTTTGACAGCGGGCTTACTTACCCCAGTATCATCGCTCATCATTTGGTGAAACCAGGGCAGTGGACCGGAGAAATAGTTGAGATTGGTGGCATTTTGAGAAGAGGTATCTCACAGCGTCTGCCTGTAGCCAATATTGAGGTGAAATGTCAGTTTGTGTCTGGCACCATCAAGGCAGCTGTAATGGCACAGCCAGCACATGATTTCATCCTGGGAAGCCCATACATAGTTTTGGGAAACCCAACCACACCGATTCTTGCTAATGCAAGAGGGCCTACTGCAGGCCAGAGAAGTGAAAGGGGAAAGCCCCAAATTCACGGAGCCCCACGGGAGCTCAAACATCCTTGCCTTGCTATGGGGAGGAGAGACGCCTCTAAAGACAGTGGAATGTTATTTACAGAGGCGTATTCGCCTGTCAGCCCTGTTCAGCCTAAGGGTCAAACAGTGGTGACGCCTCTTACTTCAGAAGTATCTTCTTTGTCGTTGGGAATTAGGCCCCCGATGGTATTACATCTCTCAAGGGAGGGAAATACTGACAAGAAGGAACAGGCGCACGGTTCTTCAGTCAACCGCAAACAGTTACGCCCCGTTACGGCGATGTCTGGCCAAGAGAGTCAGACTGTTTCAAAACACTGGGAGGTCGCACCATCTGGTAATCAGTATTTACCACGCGCCGCCAGGAAAATTCGTGGGCGAAGGAAACACATGAAAGGGAGGAGGAAGGGTGAGCAGTCATGTTGCAGTCGACAGGAGAAAATCTCATGGCGTGACCCTCACGATCCAGGGCTTGCCAAGATTCTCAAGGATATGGAGATGGGCCTGGATGATAATGCTAATTATGACAGTGATTAGATCGAGAGGTAGATCTAGATACGGGCCAGTATGAAACCCAGAGATTTCAGTGATTTAGCACGGTTCCCGTACTTGAAAGGGGGGACTTATGTGACGCTACACTGTAATTCTGACTTTTAACAGGCCCGATTCTGTGGTTCTATTTTGAATTTTCACCAGTTTTATTTTCTTCTGATCACGCGATTTTCCGTTGTTTACGGAAATCGCTATTTTCGGGCCCGCTTTTCCACCATTTTATTTCTTCTCATTTGAATATATATCGTGTTTGGTATTTTTTTTTTGAGTAGATAAATTAAATGGGTTCGTTTATGATGGTAGGTTTATTTTATTCTAGCATCAGTTTTACTTTCTTCTGATTTTTCGCGATTCCCGTAAATTTCGTTGTTTACGAAAATAATCGCCATTTCCGGCACGCGATATGACGAGGCCGGAAGCACGCGGCCGGAAGCACGCGGGGTTTGCGTAGGTGGATAGTATTGATTTTTCTAGCGCTCCCATTGGTCCGCGATATGCGTGGGAGAGAAATTCGCGTGGGTGTTTTCTCTTGTATATAATGAGGGAGGAAACCGCGGGCAATTGTCTCTATGAAAAATTATTGCCTGGCCGTAGGACGTCGTAATTATCGTTCTCCACCGTGGGAAAAACAAACGATAATCGGTATGTAGCTATTTTATTAATCGTTTTACTTATTAGTGGGTTTTTCAGAAATTCGCCCTTAGGTAAAGATTAACTTTTCAGTTGTAAAATAAACGATAGCGCCATTAATTACTATTTTTGAAGAACGACGTAATGCAACAGTGTGCTTATTCTTTCTATGATTTTGGCAATAGATAGGAGTGTGTGAAGTTGTGAGAAACACGTGTGCCATATTTGTAGGATGTTATGTAAAACCACCATTTATTCCTGTATATTTTCTAATGTAAATTTATGGGGAAATCCCTGGTGTGTTCGTTAATTTTTCTGAGCCTTAAAAATGTGAGAAATATTGTCAGAGGGTTCAGATTTACGTTGTAAATGAATTATACTGCTTAGGGGAGGAAACTATTCCTATAGCGAGATTTAATTTAAATAGGAGTAAGCCGGGGAAACTCCTGTGTTAATGGGTAAAAGGATTTCCCTAGGTTTGTCAAGTTTGAACACGGGATCGGCCATGCGTAACGGCCATGTAACATGTCAGACGGGTCTGGGCTATTGTTTATTTTACCTGGCCGATTTTAGTAGACGGAGGGGGGATGTAGAGGCCACGTGGGATAGTGGTATTTTATGTATTGTGAGAAGAACGAGAGAAGGGGAGGATAAGTGTGATTTTAGTGCCACGTGGGATAATAGTATTTCATGTATTATGTGAAGAACGAGAGAAGGGGAATAGAAGAAGGAGTGAGATTGACGAGACACGTGTATAGAATTATTTTAGGTATCATATATGTTAGGGATAAGTGATTTTAGAGTGGGTGTACATGAGTCGCTGTTTCTTTTAATTTCAGCGAGTCACGGCGGAAACAGTGGGGAGCATAATTTTGTCAAATAAAATTATCCACGGCAAAAGACATATCTCAGGGTCAGAGTACTCGAGTATCGTCAGGAGCTAAAAGAAAATTACCCTAGGGTCTCTGGCAGTGAAGCCCCTATGCTTCAGCTGGAACAGGGTTTATTTATCATACAGCCGAGAGCATCGCTATTATAGTCTCTAGCAACGGCAGGTGGCCGGGAGACTAGTTTCATTTTGTACAGCCTGAAATCAAGGCTGTGGTTTTTTCCTCTAACTCCGGAGCGGGTTAAAAGAGGGAAGCTATTCAGCAGCAGAGAAGTTTTGTCTACAGTTAATCAAGTCCCTCATGCTTGATATCCGAACATCGTCATCACCAAAATCAGGAACAGGTGACAGGGTTACCATACCTAGGTCCTGATAGAAATCAAGAGAAGAGCGTAACGGAGACGCCGCATCATCAGCCCTCGAGTGTTAGAGAGACACTGAGATCAAGAGAGAAAGATAGAGAAGGAGGGAGAAAAATAGACAGGACCAGTAGGGTCTGTTCAGTATCCATTGGACGGATAGACACTGAGTCTGCGTTCGAGAAACCAAGTATTATTTTTAGCATTTCTTGTGGTGTAGTTATAGGCGCCTATCGCCTAACAAGTAGAAAGCTGTGTAGCCGTTCGTTGAGGAAGAGTCACCAGGACTAAGACAGTAGAAATTTATTAGTGTTAGAGAGTGGAGGCTAAATGTTGACAGCCCCACCAAATTAGATTTGGTTTAAATCACTAACCATTTTTATTGTTCCTCAGCAGGGTGACAGAAAGAGCGAATGTGATTTGGGGGTTTTTTTTTTTTTTTGTCTCTCAAGTCTCTCAATTTAATTGTTACTTGTTTTCCAGGCCGTGCAACAGTGCACGCTATCGACTGACTTGATGACGTATGATGCCATTTTATGTTTTTCTTGTATGTAAATAAATATATACATATATTATTTACTGGATCAGCTTCTATTCTTTACTATACTTACTCTATGTTGTCTGTATAGTGGTGTTTGTGGTCGTAAATTATACACCTTATCTCCTTGTGTTTCAAGGCAGTCAGAGGTGGGGAGACTATAGCCATTTTTTTTAGTCACGAAGCGGCAGGGGGAGATTCAAATCCTGGGTCTATCTCTTGAGCCAATAGTCTCACCTGTCCACAGGCATGTCATTTTCCATCTAAATTCTATCTTCTCGGACTTTCTCATACTAGGGTCTTGCTTTCATTCAGGCACACTCTATAAAATTAAAACCACTTCGTGACAATAGGCATGCAGCTAGACACATTTTTCGGGATTTTTTATGTATAAATTTTGGCCATTTTTGTTTCATTGCCACTAGAGGGCTAGGCTTAATCTCGTTTCTTTGTCTAAAACTCATGTACGTTGCATCAGCATGATCTAAGGTTCTGATTGGCTGAGAGCTAACTGCAGTTGAAATGCAGAGCTGCCATTGGCTTTAGAACCACGCCGCGCATATGACGTCACGAAGTCGGCGCGTGGGGGTCTTGATTATAAAAGGCCTATATTACATAGCCTCTTTCTCTTTTAATGAAAAATTGCTAAGCCGGTTGCCAGTCAAGTCGATTGCCTTCAGTAGGACATTCGAGATTTGGTAAGCATGAATTTTTGTGTGAGGGCTTTATTTAATTTTTCTAGTCCTAGCTGATCATTTAAGTTTCTTGGGAAGTTTTAGTTTAATCTAATTCTTAACTCCAGAGCCATCAAATACGATCGTAGTGATAGACTTGAAACTTTATAGGTCCATTTAATTCCTTGTTGAAGGAATAGCGGCATGGTTTAAAAGTTGAGATATCACCGCTTTGTATTATTGCAAAGTCGGTCGGGAGAGAAACTCGCATCTGCGAATCATATGTATTTACAGAATAGTCGGGAGCGTGTGTAATGTGTATTTTCATTTGTGATTTTAGTGAGAGTATTGATGCTCGCTATTTATATAGTTACGCATATATCTGTGGACGGAAGTGATAGAGGTATTAATTGGAGCACGTGTGTGCTATCAGTAATGAATATGTATGCAGGAGCGCGTGGTTGAAAAACTGCGGCACCACGTGGCTGAACTACGGGGTTTTCAATTTGATAATCGGGGGTTATGTATAACTTTTGACGGCAGGTAGATGCTAGCGTAAACAGGATTATATGTTATTGATTGTGCATTATTGTTCTGTGAATTCAGAAGATGGGAGAAGTAATTTTAAAGGGAATTATTTTGTATTACATTTTGAATGTGATTACTATTATTGACGGGAATTTTAGGAATTCCTAGAGAGGGCTAGTTTTAGTTGTGTTAAACATTACGGCATTAGTGTCAGCGTAAGAAGTAGGCCACAGTACGTCTGCCCAGACGGGCCAGTGAAAATATTGTTGTTGCTCGGAGTTAGTCAGGCAGAACAAGCGATCTGGGTTAGCCAATGTTTACTTTGTAGGCTCAGGTAGAGAGGGGAGTTACGTGGTGAAGAGTAAGGAAGTTAATTGTTATTTGAAATGTATTATTATGGTTTGTTTAGCTGTTGTTTTGTTTTGTCTAAAACAGCAGGTACCGGCTTTGTGGGAATGAGAGCGGAATTTTGAGACCACAAAATTTCTCCCACGGCAAAGTTGAGGCATTCGCAGAACCGCAAGGGTTTTACGTTAGTTGCCAGTAGTGGAAGGAGAGGAAGAAAATACGTTTTCCCAGCCAGGGGAAGACATTTTCCAGCGAATAGGATTTTTGTGGATAAATCCTGAGCTCTGACGCTCGTTACACACGCAGATTTGGCAGGCTGCCAGCGTTATGGTAATTTTTTGTTCGTTTCTTCACGGCCATAATAAAGCCGACGGCCCAGTTATAGGTACTCGGGCAGGTAATTTCAGAGTGGTAGAAGTCAGCTACAGTTCCAGTCCAGAATCCAGTGGGGTTCTGTTAAACCTCAGTCATCAATTCCAGAGTTAGTGGAGAGAGAGAGGGTAAACATTCTCTCTACTGAAGTCAGCACAGATAGGCAGAACTGTTAGTTTTGGTGAATCATAGCAGAGGACAGCTGCTGAAGTTTAGAGGTGCAGTTAGTTGTGTTCAGGAGATTCCAGGATAGGCTGTGTAGAACCGAAGTCTGTGCAGAGATTGTGTAGTCACTTCGCAGTCGTTCCAGCTATCAGTGGACTTAGAGTTAGAATTTAGAACAGCTAGTTTGGAGTGCAGGCGACATCAAGTGCAGTGTAGTTCATTTCAGTTAACCTTACCTTCTTTCTCCATACAGGTTGCAATTGTGGGAGAAGGGTTGGGGTTGATGCATTTTTTAACTGTGCTTGATTTTGTTTTTCAGGTGTGCATCCTCGCACTTTATGTATATGAGTTGTTTATAGGTGTATAATAAACTTGTATAAATTGTAGCTGGCATCAGTCATTTCCTTTAAGTACAGTAGCTATATGTTGTCTGTATCTTAGTGTTTGTGAATCTTGATTGAACCTTATCCCCATAGGGTAGTTAGAGGTGGTTCGAGGCCATAGCAATTTAAACGTCCGAAGTGGCGAGGAAAGAATCAACCTCGGTTCTCAACCTCGGAGCCAATGGTCTCAACTTTCACAGTTTGCACTATATTTCTATCTGAATCTATCATTTCAGTCTTTCTTCTTACTATTGTCTTGTCACTATATGTAGACAGTCTCTAGTCCTAAATCCATTTCGTGACACATGGTTTTGATATTAACATTGTAATTATGTAAATATATATATATATATATATATATCTTTATCCATCAGCTCTCTAGACCTTCAGTTAGTTTGTGCCAGGCCTTTTTGTCTTTTGTTCTTTCTATATCTTCTTTATTCTTCTGAAGTCATTTTCCAGTTCTCATCTCTGTGTGTTTTTGGGTCTCTCTTTTTTTCTTTTACTTTGGGGATTGCAGAACAAGGAGTGCCTTGCTTTGCTATGAACTGATTGTACATGCTATGAACTGATTGTACATGCTATGAACTGATTGTATATGCTATGAACTGATTGTATATGCTATGCAGTGCCAACATCTGTTCCTCACCTACAGTTTCACTGGTTCTTTCCACCATTGATCTTGTCATACTATTTAAATACTTCTGTTCTGGGAAAGACATCTGAAAATCTCATTACAGTACATACGGGGGCCGCGATAGCATAATGGTTAGTGCACTGGCTTCCTAGCTCAGTGGTCTGTGGTTCAATCCCCAAATGAGGTGGAATTTTGTTAGGCCGCAAACAGCTCCTGGGTCAACCCAGCCCCAAATGGGTACCAGAGCAACTCTGGGAAGGTTAAGGTGGCCGGCGTGATGCTGACCACATCACCCCTAGTGTGCCGACGGTCAAGAAAATATGGGCCTAACACCATATTCCCACTGCCATCAATGGTACCTATACCTTGTAGCGGTATGGCAGCTTGTGTACCCTGACAATCCCCAGAGCTATGCCAGTGGGAGTTTTACTCCTGGTAGGTTCAACCATGCTGGACTGGTCTGCGTGGGTAGGGGTCAGACAAAAGCTGGTACCCTGGTCCTCCAGGTTGGGGGTTTTAGCACAGGGCCGACACCCCTGTCTGTGTAAAAAATCACACACGTTACGGAAACAGCAATAAATGGAAATACTTTGATGCGGGACGGACATCCGGAGTCTCAGGCTCGTATGACTGACAGTGGTGAAAGCCGAAAGGAAGCCACTGGCATGAAAACGGATGCCCAGACCGCAAAACATGAAACCAGAATTGGTTTTTGGAATGTCAGAACTATGAACGAGGCAGGAAAGCTGAGACAGATTACAGCAGAGATGAGGAACTACAAACTACATATCCTGGGAATAAGCGAGAGCAGATGGACAGGGATGGGGAGAATAAAAACAGCTACAGGGGAAACAGTACTTTATTCTGGTAGAGAGGACGGTCAGCACAACGAAGGTGTAGCCATTATCCTTAAGAAAGGAATGGAAAGATCTCTACTGGAATGGAAACCCATTAACAACAGACTAATAAGAGCAAGACTGAGAGGGAGATTCACCAACACCACAATTATACAATGTTATGCACCAACAAATGACAGCGACGAAGAGATTAAGGACGAGTTCTATCAACAGGTACAAAAGGAAATGGAAACTGTACCCAGGTACGATCTTATTATAGTAATGGGAGACCTAAATGCGAAAGTTGGAACACACAATAATTATAACGAAAGAGTAATGGGGAAATGCGGCAGTGGAACAGTAAATGAGAATGGGGACAAATTAATAAGCTTCTGCAGTATTAACAACCTGGTCATCGGAGGAACACTTTTTCAACACAAAGAAGTGCACAAGTTAACATGGGAATCACCAAACGGACGAGACAAAAACCAGATAGATCACATAATGATCAATGGCAGATGGAGACATGCACTACAAGACGTGAAAGTAAGAAGAGGCGCAGATGTGGGAAGTGATCATCACCTAGTAGTAGCAAGACTGAAGGTGAAACTCAGAGCTGCTGGACCAGTTGCAGTCAAACAGAAAAGATACAACATCACGAAACTTAAGGACCCCCTCACCAGAAAAGCGTTTGTGGTCGACGTAAAGAGACGATATCTGATTACCAAAAGCCAGGAAAGAACAGAGACCGATGATGTGGACCAGAAATTCAACACCATCTCAACAATATATAAAGAAAGCAGCAAGTCATGCTTGGGATTCCAGGAAAGAAAGAGCCAAGACTGGATAACACCAGAAACGCTAAACACCATAGCGAAGAGAAAGGAAATGAAAAGGAAGAAAACAGAAGCTAAGTCTCCCAGGTTAAAGGCAATATATAGTGAACAATACAGTCAGCTGGACAAGGAAGTAAAACGTCAAACCCGTGCTAACAAAAGGACATTTCTGGATGACCTTGCAAGACAGGCAGAAGAGGCAGCACTGAGAAATGAACAAAGCACAGTTTATAAAATAACTAAAGCTATCAGTGGAAAAACGAGGTGCAAACAACATAACGTTAGTAAGAGACAAGCAAGGAAATCTCATCACCACAGCACAGGGGCAGGAAACAAGGTGGGCAGAGCACTTCAGAGAAACACTGAATAAGGAACCACCAGAGACTCAGCTGAATGTTCCTGAGGCTGAAAGTGACTTAGACGTAAATACAGACATTCCACGAAAAGAAGAAATTATCACAGCTATCAAAGGGCTAAAAAAATGGAAAAGCGCCTGGTCACGACAATCTGAATGCTGAGCTATTCAAGACAGACCCTGAACTAGCAGCAGAACTATTAGAACCACTATTTGCACAAGTCTGGGAAACTGAGACAACACCAACAGAGTGGAGTAAAGGAACAATTGTCAAATTGCCCAAGAAGGGCGACCTTGCAGACTGCAACAACTGGAGAGGAATTACCCTCCTCTCAGTTCCCAGCAAAATACTAGGCAGGATAATCATCCAGAGAATTTCAAAAGCAGTTGACCATAAACTGAGGAAAGAACAAGCGGGCTTCAGAAAGAACAGAAGATGTGCAGATCATATATTTGCCCTCAGGAACATTATAGAGCAGTGCTCAGAATGGCAGAGACAGCTGTACATTAACTTTGTTGATTTTGAAAAGGCTTTCGACAGCATACACAGGGACAGCCTATGGAAAATTCTGAGGGCTTATGGAATTCCCAGCCGCATTGTTTCCATTATAAAAAGCCTCTATTCTAACTTTACGTGCAGTGTTGGATCGAGTAATGTAACTTTCGAAGTGAAAACAGGAGTACGACAGGGATGCCCCTTATCAACAACATTATTTTTGACAGTCATAGATTGGGTGATGCGCCAGACAACAGAGGGCAGTCCAAGGGGAATTAGATGGACAACGTTTTCTACACTGGAAGATTTGGAATATGCAGATGACATTGCACTGCTCGCGCATTCACACCAACACATTCAAGACAAAACTGATAGACTGAATAAATATGGCCAGCAGGTTGGCCTGAACATCAATCTGAAGAAGACAGAGGTCTTGACACTAAATGTGGGCAATCCTGAGCCAATAACAGTAAGGAACCAGAAGTTAGAACAGACAGACACATTTACTTACCTAGGAAGCATAGTAACACCTGACGGCGGAACAAGCAAGGACATTAACAACAGAATGAATAAAGCGAGAACAGCCTTTGCTATTCTCAACAACATTTGGAAGTCTTCCCAGTACAGCACAAACACCAAATTAAGACTGTATGAGAGCTGCGTACTTTCTGTGCTTCTCTATGGTGCGGAATGTTGGAGAGTAACAGAGAAGGAAATGTCGAAACTGTCCTCCTTCCACACAATCTGCCTAAGGAAAATTCTCCGAATCTTTTGGCAAACACCATCAGCAACCAAGAACTACTTATTCGGAGTAACCAGGAGGACATGCACACCATCATAGCTGGCAGACGCTGGAGTTGGGTTGGCCATGTCCTCAGAAGGGACCCTGATACCATCGCAAGAACAGCTATGCTATGGACCCCCGAGGGAAAGCGAAAGAGAGGCCGACCAAAAACAACTTGGCGGAGAACTGTGGAAGCTGAGATGCAAAGAATGAACCACAGTTGGGGCACTGTACGAAGGATGGCCGCCGACCGAGCAAAGTGGAATCAATTTGTTGCTGCCCTACAAGACGCCACCAGGCGTGATGGCCGCTGACTGCTTTGACGGTTGGCGGTTATGGATCAAAGAAGAAGAAGAAGACCATATTCCCAATATGCCTCAATGGGCGTGTAACGGGATCCTTTACCTTTACAGTACATACACTAAATTAAAAATATATGAGAGCTGTGCAATATTTGTATTTCTGCACGGTGCAGAAAACTGGAGAGCAACAGAAATTTGTTGCAATTTTTTTTCGTAATCTTTGTCTTTTCTTTGTGGATTTTCAGACCCAGTTGCTGTGATTTCTCATCCAGTATTCTCATTTTGTTTTGCATCTGGTTTTGGTTATAGCATAGAATATCAAAGTCATTTGCACAATCTAGATCTTCAAACTGTGTTTTGTGATTTGGTTTTTTAAGGACCATCTTCATTGCACACGGACAACTCCATCAGTGCTCCGATCTTCTCTCTTAGATCACACAAGGAGGATCTCGGCACAATGCACGAACTCTGAGGATCCCAATTCATGTATACAGGAATCACACACTCTATAAATATTTTTGTGGTGGGTAGGTTTCCTATTTTTTAAATTTTGCTAGGGCAGAGGCCATGTGGCCTACACTTTATGATTTCCAATTGCAGAGTGATTTTTAATGTGCACAATTTGCACATGGGACCTCCTATTTTTTTTTGCCCTTATCTGAGAAGATCTCATTACCCAGGAGGGGGGGGGGGGGTGGTGGTGAGAGTGACATCATTAGGAACTCTGGCTCTAAAAAAAAATTCCATCAATTATATTTCCTGTACTGTGAGCCCATCCGGTACCTTTAGAATTAGAGGCAGATGCCATACCTCTTAGCCACTCCGACAACCCGTCTGCTGAATTCCATTTCTGTTACTTGATGATGTTGTTTTTATAATCTATGTTTATAATTTGTGTCTTTGATCCACCATTCAATCTATTAACAGTAAAAAGAGAAATTGTAACAAAGAGGCATCCTTCCAACACTTCAGTTCTGATTTCATAGGTTTCTGGAAGTTGACCTTCCTGAAGAATTCTACATTTCATTTATTCATAGTGCCTCATCAGTTGCCAAAGTATGGAATACATTAAAAAAAGACACAGTCAGTCACAGAATGAACACATACATCAACAAGAGCTTTAAAATCAAAGGAGGAGGCATAAACACAAAACTAAAGGAAGGAAAGAAAATCTGTATCTTGTTGGCCAATCATAAATTTTCAAATAAGTGCTTGATTTGCATCAATCAATCAATACCCTTTAGCTCCCCGAGGAGCATAGGCCTTCAACAAACAAATGCCAAGTCTTCCTGATTTGCATGGCTTGTTCATTATCTGCTTAATTTTTTGTTTGTCGAAATAGTTTCTACAGCATGACTTGCCGGCCCTATGCCCAACCCTCCTATGACACAGTGTGTCATAAGTAGTAGGTCACAGTTTTAATATTCACAGTCATGGCCTCAAAATATATCTTCATTTCCATCTCTTGAACTGCTTCTTTTGTTTGGCTGCAATGTGGCAACTACCTTAATACTACTCATAGCAGAAGAAAGAGGGTTAAAGTAATTTATTGGGGGGGGGGGGGGGGGTGTGTGTGTGTGTATCCTTATTCTTTGAAAAGACACATTACTCAGAAGTGTTTCATACTGTTTCTCATTCTTTGAAAAGACACATTACTCAGAAGTGTTTCATATTGTTTCTTTAACATTTTGATGTTTTTAGTCTTTACGATAATCTTTTATTGTAGCTGCATGTTGTTGATATTCAGTTTTTCAAATTTTGTTTTGTTTTGTGGTTTTCATTTTATGATATTCTGCTTCTTCTTCGTACACTCTCAGAAGTCTACTTGAATATTTTCAAAGAAAGCAGAGAATTTTCCTGTTGCCACTGATATTTTTTTTTGTGCCTAAGCGCAGAAGCACACTTCCACCTCCACCTTTTGTTGCTGATCCATCTGTGTATGCATGGGTGCAGGTGTTGCTTGGGTAATGTTTCTCTATGTATTTTGTCGTTATGATTTCAGAAAATGATGTTTGATCCAATTGTGTAATGCATCTGAGTAAAAGATGTATAATTTTTGCTATATTTTATCAGAATTATTCCAGACTCTCTTCAGGCAAGATCTGTTGGTTGCCAGCTTGTTTAGGAACTTCCTTCTGGCAGAAAGAATCATGAGGTCTTATAACTGTATACCAGTTTCAAATCCAAAATTGCCCCCAACATACCAGCATCCTATGTGGTAAGAGAATTATAATATTTCTGTCTGGACGCAAAGTTTAGAGAAGTAATTTTTGGATGTACAGTAGAACTCCATTTATCCGAACTAATTGGGACCGAGCATCATTCGGATAATCAAATGTTCGGATAATTGGATTACATAATGTATCGAGTACATGTACACATATTTCTAAAAATAATTAACCATCACAAGGAAAATACACTATAAAACATATTTACTTGTACTGTAATAATAATACCCACACTGTATTAGATCACTGTATCACCAAAATCTTTCATTACACTGCAGTGCATGTACTCATCATCTCATCTCAACCCATAACCCGTCATGGGTCGTAGGGGTGCCATGGTGGAAGCATCAGCAGACAGGGTCCTCCACTGCTCTCTATTCTCAGCAATGCGTACAAGTGTGGAGAAACCATGTCCTGCCCATTCTTTGATGTTATCAGCCCAGGATTTTCTTTGCCTTCCTCTTCTCCGTTTACCTTCGACTGTTCCCTGGAGGATCGTTTTCGAAAGGGAGTCATGACGAGTTACATGCCCAAACCAGGCAAGCTTTCTACGTTTCACTATTGACAAAAGTGGTTCTTGGTGGCCTGCATAGGTGTTTATCGTCTCTCTAAAAGCGGGACATAGCGGAAGACATATATGTTTTGTGCTCTTCGTTATTAGGGAGGGGGGGCAAAATATAATATAATTTAAAGAATAATAAATAAATAGATAAATGAGAAGGGGGGAGACGACGGTAGCGAGGAGACCAATATCTCCTTACAATCTTTTACAGAACCTAGCAAATGCCTTGCAAAATCTTCCACATCTATAACATTTATGCTCGAAAGCCTGAATCCTTCGCTCCGTATCTGCAGTGAGTGTCCAGCCCTCACACTCATACAAGAGAATAGTGCATGTACTACTTGTATTAATTATTTTTTTTAAGAAAGAGAAATGTTTTCAAAATAACATTACAAACAATTCAAAACCAGGCACAACTTATGTATACATGTACTTGCACAGATGTAGCCCACTATTTAAAATAATGAGGAATCCTCTTTTGCACCAAACTGGATAGTCTCCTTTTGGCTGCTAAGTCCCGCATTCTCTTCAACAGCAGAAGCTGTGTAGGACAGCTGTCATCTTCTTGCTTGTACCAAGCCATCGCTGTTTCTAGTGCTATAAAGGCCTGTTCAGGATTTGGTCGACGTTTTGGGTTTTCTTCATAATCTACAAGTACATCATGTACTTCTGAGGAGTCTTCATCATCTGTCACTACATGTATTTGGTTTTCTTCTTGCACAAAAGACAAAATTTCTTCGTCATTCAAAAACTGAAAACCAGAATCATTATCATCTTCTAGCCACATGTGTGCATCATCTTTGTCACAGTCTGAAAATCCGGGCATTGCTTGAAACAGTTCCACAACTTCATTTATACAATCATCATTTGTGTCCACTGCAGTAGTTTCATTTCCTCCTTTTTTCCCAAGCAATCTATTCCAAGCCTTGTTGAGATTATCTTGTGACAGGGTGGTCCAAGCATCAGCTAACATATAGCAGCAGTCTTTGAGATTAAGCTTTTTTGGAAAACGCCACCACACTTTCTTCATCTTCAGCCAACAATAAACGACGCAGGACTTCCTTCTTGTACATCTTTTTAAGCTTTGCTATAACACCCTGATCCATTGGTTGAATCAGTGCTGTTACATTGAGAGGCAGAAAAATTACTTTAAAATTTGCATCAACTGCATTCAATGTATCCGTCTCTGGATGAGATGGTGCATTGTCCAGTAGAAGAATTACTTTTCCAGTTTTCTTTTCTTGTTCTCTCAACCTCTTCACATTTGGAATGAACTGATTTGTATACCAATCAAGAAATATTTCACTATTCATCCAAGCACTCTTCTGTGCTTTGTAGTACAATGGGAGACATGTCACATTCTTTAAACAACGTGGTTTTTTTGGCTTTGCCGATCATTAGCACCGGTAAACGATGACTTCCACTGGCATTTGCGGCTACCAAAATTGTTACTCTCTCTTTGCACTTTTTAAACCCAGGGGCAGCTGCTTCGCGCTGAGATGCAAGTGATTTTTGAGGCAATGATTTCCAGTATAAGCCAGTCTCATCGGCATTATACACATCATCGAGTGAATAACCTTCTTCTTCCAAAAAAGCCAAGAATGTTTCTTTAAAATTTTCAGTGGCAGTTGCATCGCTAGATAAAGATTCCCCTTGAATCTCCAATTCTCGTATGCCATGACGAGATTTAAAGTTTCTTAACCATCCCTGGCTAGCCTTAAAGTCAGGAGGACCGTCAAGTTGATTGTTGAACTGAAGTGCCTTTTCACACAATAGAGAGCCAGAGATAGGTTCCCCTTTGCTTCTTCTTTGCACAAACCATATATACAAAGCCTCTTCCAATTTCAAATCTTTCGCATTTCTCATGGTTTTACGTTTCTTCGACCCATTTTCACTATCCAATTTCGATGCAAAACACATAATTTTATCCTTGTTACTTTTGATGTCAGAGACGGTAGCTTTCCCAATATTGAAAATCCTCGCAAGTGAAGACACAGTTTCACCTTTTCCTCGTCTCTTGATAATTTCTGTTTTCGTTTCAGTTGACAAAACATTGCGGTTCCTTTTATATGCTTTAGGCCTACTGGAAGATGCCATATCGCACAGAGAAATACTTGTACACCAAAATTATTCTGCTGTAGTAGCAGACACAATTATTTTAAGTTGAACTGTCTGTTTAGCCAGTGTTCTGCCTAGAACGCACACGTACACTGGATTGGTAAACCAGATATTAACTGACTTCCTGTACGTAAGCGACCGACCATTAGCCCATCCCATCCTCTACAAATTGTTCGCACACATTTGAAGCTTGCCGCATCAAAAGATTCAGAAATGTAGTCTAATGTGACTGGTGGTGCCTGATTTTTTTTTTCTGGAAAAAGTGTTCGGATAATTGGGGTTCGGATAAATGGAGTTCTACTGTATAAGAATTTATGTTGATTACATTTGTGTAGAGTGCCCAATTGACAGAGTGGTTAGAGTGCTGGTATCTCACGGCAAAGGTGCCAGGTTCGAATCACGGTACCAACACGCTCCAGTCTACCCAGCTGTAAAATGGGGGCCTGATTTTGAGTTAGGGTTGGATAAGGCAGTGAGGAAGGGAACTGGTCACCCCACCTCGATGCTGGACCTAGTTTGGTGAAGTCTCTAACACTTCACTGCCCTACAGCAGTATCTGCAAAGGGACTTCCTTTACCTTTTTTAATATTTGTGTAATCTGGGTTGGTGTTTGTGTAGAGTGGAGGGATTGAGGTGGTGCGACAGGGTTGCCAGCGTGGAACAGGTTACAGGAGCCAATTATGTGCCAGTAAGAACAAGAGATGAGAGGAGAATGCTGGCGATGTATGGGGCACGTGTTGAGGAAACCTGATGATAGTGTTGCTGGACAGTCCACAGTTTGGTAGAGGTAGACCAAAAGGCACACGGAGAAGAGAACTGGAGACAGAAATGAATATGATGAAGGAGGACATCGCCGGACTGTGGGCCGATGGCCTGTAACAGTAGGACTTGGCATGCATTTGTTGAGGGTTAAAGCTCCCTAGGGTGCTGAAGGATCATGATTGTGAGGCCATTTATACGTATTGTTTATTTGAGTTTTGCAAGAGTAGAACAATAATACATTTGTCACATTTTGTGGATTTCAGCTCTTTGCCATCTGCAGTTGTCCTATGAAAAAAGAGAGCATGATAATTCAGATGCGTGATAATTAGATGTAATGCGCATTTTGTTCTGTGGTAAGATTTTATGTATGCCCTTATGTTGACAATTCAGGCAGGCTTGGGATCTGGCCCTTGACATGTGTCTGCAGCAGCTAACTGTCAAACCCGTTGTAGACAGCTTGATCTTTACTCACAGTGATTTCTTCAGCGAACAGCTAACGGCATTCAAGGTGTGGCTGGACTATGGCTCGGAGTCCAGACAACCACCAGAGCAACTGCCAATAGTGCTGCAAGTCAGTGTTGGAATTGAAATTTTGTTTTTGTTATCTTTAAAGAACCATTGTAAATGTCATGAGATTTTTTAATATTTGGAACACACTTGATGTTTTTAAGGTATGTAAGCTTTGTGGTGGTCTTTCCTTTTCCATAACATGATGAGATGTGCCAAAGTTAGTCATCTAAGAACTAAATCATGAAACTCATGAAAGAACCTCAGAAAATGTACCTATATGTTTAGAAAATTCATTTTACTCTGCTACCAACTATTAGCGCCCAGTTGGCCAGAATGGTTGGAGCGCTGGTCTTTTGTGGAAAAGTTATCAGGTTCAAAGCTTGATAGCATCACACTCCAGTCCACCCAGCTGTAAATGTTTTGAGAAAGGTAAAGAAGGGAACCGTTCACCCCCCACCTCATAAGCTGGACCTAGTATAGTGAAGCTTCTAACACTTCATTCCCATATAGCAGTATACGCTATGACTTTTATAAACATTTAACTTTTATTGTTACCATCTGTTTTGTTTTTTTACAATCTTTAAATGTACTTAGATTTATATTTACACGTAAGCTAGACAAAATGTTCATCAGCAATGCATTTTTTTTTTTTTTAAAATGAAACCACACATTTTGCATATCGATTGTTCTTGGGTGCTTGATTCTTCATAACACTGCTTTCATACCATCCCTTTCATCATTTCTTCTTCTTCTTCTTCCTCGTTCATCCTGAAAAGGACGTTGGTTGTGTTGTGTCTGTTTACAGCGAAGCTGCGATATCTGCGCCTTTCGGCCAACACATCCTACTTCAGCACGGCATTTTTTGGGACCGGGTTAGCCTTCCCTCTTCAATCCCTACTCTCTCAGCCAGACTGCAGTGATGCAGCCTGTTTCCAGGACCACCACTTGGAGGTGGAGTAGGGTCTTGGTCAGCTCTGGTTCGCTGACCCTGATGCAAGCAGTCAAGCTATGAGTCGCTGACTGCATTCTCTATTGCTGCGTCTTTGGGTCCCCTTTCATCAATTGAAAGCTCTGTAAGTGTCTTGATCACTTCTAGCATGACAATTGTAGTGGCATCTTGACGTACATTTGTGCATATATCATTATCATTTTTCTTTGTGCTCCTTGTGGAGCATAGAGCCACCACTGGTAGCTGGTCCCCCTTACAGGAAGCCTGCGTCAGGCATTTATTTTTTGTGTGCAATGGTGGTTTCTATGGCAATTAGTTATACGTGATGAGGCTGCCAGCCCCATGCACAACCTCGTATTAGTCTGATATACATGCATGACATGAGACAGAGAATTAAGACAAGGATCATATGCCAGTACAGGTCTGTATGCGTTTATCTGAAAACTGAAATATTCTGAAAATCAGAAGGTCATCTGGGCTACTGTTTTATCACAATGTGGGAGATTTCTGACCAAGTTGGGTGACTTTATGCTATTTTCCTTACAAATTTTTGTGATTTTGACTACTTTTCATTCAAAATGGGTGCCTGATTATCTGAATACCGAACAAATCTGGTTTCCAAAATAAAGATGTCCCCGAGGATTTCAGATAAAAGGGATGCAGACGTGTAGTTGTTGGGGTCAATTTCAACCTGAGTTGAGGTCATGTGATAATACAACCTCTGATTTGTTTGTGGATGGATAAGAAATTATAAAGTCTATTGAGAATGTGGATGTTAAAGCAATGTAGGAAGCAGAGAAGAAAAACTTGCAGGAGAACATGTGTAAATTATGCAATAGTTAGGATTGTAGCTGGTACTTTAAGATATTTTGCACACAAAAGATTTGATGTAGTAAATTTTAAAATAATGGTACCTGAAATTATATTCAAATGATATTTTTCATTCACCTTGTTATCATGCCACTGAAATTAAATAAGTTGTGTGAATATTATGCCCAATATTTGAAGAAAAAAAAGTTATGTTTTTAAACTGCAAATGCCCATTGTACTATATTTTTAGGCACTATCAGTGGGAATATTCCCTTATATTCTGAAACTACTGCAAAGCTCAGCAAGGGAACTGAGACCACTCCTTGTGTTCATCTGGGCCAAAATCTTGGCTGTTGACCCGGTAAGAAGAGTGGGACAAATTGTTCCTCGTTGATTTGATATGATTGTCAGATATATAAGAAACTTTGTGTGTGTTTTGTTTTTATCTCAGTTTAGGGAGCCGCGCTGGTGTAATAGTTACCACACTGCGCTGGCGATCGGGTAATCCAGGTTTGAGCCCTGGCGAGTCCATTTGAAGAAGGGTCGTCGACCAGGACTTGGGACTGATCGAGCCCTGGTGAAGATATTTGAGGGAGTGTTGTCGACCAGGGACTGGAATAACCTGAACGGCTCCTGAGCTGACCCAGCTCTAATGGGTACCTCTGAAATCGGCGAGTATCTGCCTGAATGGCAAGAGGACACCTGTCATTGTACAGGGAAAAAAGGGATACTCACGTAAAATCAGTCTCAGGTTAGACATATTAACCGGAGATTTCGCCTTTGAGTAATAGCGGGAGTATGATTAAAAAAAAAAAAAAAAAAAAAAATTCAGTTTCATCATCATCATTATGTTCCTTTTTTCTTCCATAAAACCATGGACCCACCACTGCAGCCTGTCCTATCGCAGGACACTTGCACCAAAACATTCATGTACTCTTGTAGTGAAAGTTTCTGCAGCACTTTTACGTAACGAATTTGCCAGCCCCGTGCTCATCTTCATATCAGTTGCCTCTTGCAACATGATCAGTAGTCCTATTCTATCTTCATCTCCTCAGACACAGAACACCTTGCTCCTTAATTTCATCTCAGTGTGTGAGACTGTTTAAACAGTTTCATTCTTTGACGTTACAGAAAAGTTCATTGTTATAGATTTGCCAGAGATATTTATTTCCCTGTTCACCCCTCGTAGAGCGTGGAGCCACTCCTGCTGCTGGTACCCCCTTGCAGCAAAGTGTTCACGTATACTTGCAGTAGTAGTTTCTATAGCCATGAAAAATGTTTCGACATGTATAATAAACATATGATATGTTTGTTTTGAAAACCAAAAATGTTTTAATATCCTTAGTAAACATGTGTATAGACTTAGTTAATGCAACAAGTTTGTGTTTACTTTCCAGTCTTGTCAGGTTGATCTAGTCAAAGACAGTGGCCACAAGTACTTTCTCAGTGTGCTGTCAGAGATGACAATGGCAGTAAGTCAGCTATAGATAACTATAAGCAAAAGGCCTGTTTATAAAGTGGTAACTTATGCAATGAATTGTTAGTATTCATAACCGTTTACTTCTCTTTAAATGGCATGCCTTGAAAAGTTATTTGTTAATTTGGTGGTTCCCACATTTTCAGTCCTGTGTCTCCTTGGGAAATAAAATTGCTTACTAACACTTCAGGTGCCTGTATTATACAGAACCTCCCATGTGATTGTAAGGACTCTGCCTTTGTCAAAGCAAAGTCTGGTGTAATAATGGCACTTTTATATATATTTTTCAAATTTATTAATTATTATAATTAATTTTTGTTGTTGCTTGTTGCTCTTTTGTGCAATGCATCTTCAAATAGGTCTTCTTTAGCTATACCCTTTCAGTCTGTCATTCATTGAATGACTTGTGAGCCTTTTAAATTGTTCTGTATTTTGTAGTACTTTGTAGATTCTTTTATCAATCATGGATTCTTGTTTTGTCATTTTGTTCATTTAACTTATTGGAGTAGATTTCATTGTTCCCAGTACTAACTCTTGTCAGCCTGGTTTTGTATTCAGGCTGGTACTTCATGCTCCAGTGTCAGTCCAACATTTCCACATGCAACAGCTATGGCATTTGATGGTCCAGTGATTCCTGCTAATTTTTTTTCCATCATGGTCATTCACTGTCTAGCTTTTTTGCTGGCACTTATCAGTGATATTGATCTGATATAACAGAAATCAAGAAGAGAATAGGAAGTCAAAGCTACAATCAACAACATGAGACAAATACTGATATCTAAACAATTAACTCACAAATTAAATATATATATATATATATCTGTGATATCTAAGAGTGACGGGTGCCGCCATTTGAGCCATATTCCTAACGTTGGCTATTTCTGCTATTAAGGATTCCAGGGAAGTGATTATTTACTTAGCATTGAGTTTGGTACATGCTAAGTTACTGTCGTGCATTTTCATAGTCAGTGTTACTATGTAGGTTTTTCCCGCTTGATGGCGCGAAGTTCATTTTAGGATTGTGGTAGCCAGTTTACCCATTCTGTAGATTGATATTAGTACATGCATTCCCTGTTGTGGCACGTATATAGTCGTAATGTTGTATTTTCATTAGGCCATGTGTGGTCATGTGTTTAATTGAATAAATGGGATATAAGCTGTTCATGAGCGTTAGTCATATGTCACCCACTGTTGTTGTGTCATGCCTCTGGCAATACGAGCCTATGTGTAATTCTTGATATAAGTTATTTAGGACAACAGTGGTATAGCCTTAGTGGTGAAGGGGAAGATAGCTAGCACCTTATTTCTCCCTCCACCCTAGCTAGTATATAAAGGCTTGTGTGATATCTGTTTTAATTTGTGAGTTAATTGTTTAGATGTTAGTATTTGTCTCATGTTGTTGAATGTAGCTTTGGCTATTTCTGTTGACATATATATATTCTTTATTACTGTATGGTGTAGAAATATGGGCAATGAATAAGCAGTTGGAAGAAAGAATTGAGCCTCTTGAGATGTGGATATATATATAGAAGAATGAGGTGAATTTGATGGAAAGAGAAGAAAACAAATAAAGAGATCATAGAAAATCTATGAATGAAAAGAGAATGAAGGAGATTAAAATTAGCTAAAATATTTTGACCAAATAACACTTTGCTGAAGACGATAATGGAAGACAAGAGTTAAAGGCAAATGTGCAAGAGGAAAACAGCGCTATAAGTGGGAAGATAACATCAAGAGATTAGCAAAGGCTGTTCTGGCTTTATTCATTTTGTACAAATCTAAACAACATTTGGAAATCTTCTCAGTACAGCACAAACGCCAAATTAAGATTATACAAGAGTTGCGTACTTTCTGTACTTTAGTATGGCGCAGAGTGCTGGAGAGTAACAAGAAAGGAAATGTCCAAATTATCCTCTTTCCACACAACCTGCCTAAGGAAAATTCTTCAAATTTTTTGGCAAAATACCATCTCCAACCAGGAACTGCTTACATGGTGCGGTCAAAAAGACATGCACACCATGATTGCACGTAGACGCTGGAACTGGGTAGGACATGTCCTCAGAAGAGACCCTGACATCATCACCAGAACTGCTGTGCTATAGATACCAGAAGGACGGCAAAAGAGAGGCAGACCAAAGACAACCTGGCAGAGAACTGTGGAGGCTGAGATGCAAAGCATGAACCAGAGTTGGGGCACGGCTCAAAGGATGGCCATTGACCAAGCAAAATGGGGATAGTTTGTTGCTACCCTACAAGACACCACTAGGCGTGATGGCCACTGACTGCTTTGTCAGTCAGGGGCTAAGGATCCAAGAAGAAGAACATCAAAAGATGACAGGAAAGAATCTGTCAGAGTGCACCATCAAGACAAGAGACAGAAGACATTGGAGATCCATTGCAGCTGACCTTCTTGGTGGAGGTGGCAGCTGATGATGATGATGATGATAATGAATATGATTCATCCCCTTTCCATCGTCATGTTTGCCTCTTACATGCAGTGATGTGTCATACATGTGAACCTGCCCTATTATGAATGAAGAGCCTGAAATTTGAGCTCTGCTTGTCGTAAATGTAATTCCTTAAAATTTGCATCCCCCATCACACATATATCATTTGCCACATTCCTAGAATTGATAAAAGGTTCATAACTGAGGTGGCAGATACCATTTTGGGAAACACTGTCTTTTGATTATTTAATTTAAGAAGTGTGAATGTATTGGTTTATAAACTTGCTAAAGTTACTCACGTTGTCTTTCGGGGAAGTGTTTGGCCATTATAAATAACTCATTTTATGTCTTTGTAAGGGTAAATGTTAGCACAGTTTGCCAGGTCTAATAATGATATTATTAGCTTACTGTTTGTAAATTTAGGATTCTATTGCATTGTGGTAGTGTTTTGTAGTTTATGTGCATGCTAAGCACCTGTGAACGCAGCTTTCAAATATTTATTTTACCATTTCAGGCTGAACATCGTACAATGGCTGCATTTGTCATGGCAATAATCATGAATAACTATGGTCCAGGCAGAGTAAGATAGATATCTTCTGTAGCCCATTCTGTTTGTTGTTGATGGTTTGTTTTTGTTTTTGTAAAGAGATAACCCAAGAGCAAAATGATAGGGAGGGTTTGTGTGTATGAGAGAATGAGAAGAGAAAATATTTTTTTTTAAATGTATATGTGCACATTGTTTTGACATATTTTAATCTCAGACAGTGTTGCCATTTACTGTTATATTGTTATGTTTTGAATTCCGGAGCATTAAAATAATTTTATAAAAAAGCTATCCCCTTTTATCCAAATGTGTCATTATAAGGATTCTCCTGCTGCTTGTTGATCTTGTTGCATTTTATCCAGGGGTAGAATCAATAAATTCTATATATTTCTCTTCATATTCCTGTTATACTCAATTTCAACAGTCTCTGTGTCATATTACAACAGTGTCCTGAATCATGATGTTAGCTGTGTCATGGTTGCAACAGTGTCTTGAGTCATGATGTTAAGAGTTTCCTGTGTCTTGGTTGCAACTTTTTCTTGAGTCATGATGTTAAGAGTTTCCTGTGTCATGGTTGCAACAGTTTCTTGAGCCATGATGTTAAGAGTTTCCTGTGTCGTGGTTGCAACAGTTTCTTGAATCATGATGTTGAGAGTTTCTTGTGTCATGATTGCAACAGTTTCTTGAGTCATATTGTTAACAGTTTCCTGTGTCATGGTGGCAACAGTTTCTTGAGTCATGATGTTAACAGTTTCCTGTGTCATGGTAGAAAGACGTGAGATCTTTTCAGAAGATACATAATTCTTCTTTTTTTTAAAAATATTTTGGCCAGAGCTTATGTCGCCCCAGTTTAGTCACAGCATGCTTCATGATAGCAGTGAATCTAGTTTTTTTTTTAAATCTCCTCAGGTACCCTTTAGGTATTTGTCATTGTAGTTGTTTTTTTTTTTCTTGTAATACATTCAGGTTTCATTGTATTGAAATCTTGTGTTCGAAGATTATTCATATTTCTTTCAACTCAAATATTTTTCAGGAGGCAGCACTGAATGACAATTTGATATCATCATGTCTAGAGCAGCTGAGTGACCCGAATGCGCACCTTCGGCAGTGGTTAGCACTTTGCTTAGCAAAGGTAGTTTTGGTTTTGCATTTCAAGCAAATAACCCAGTGTGATAGTTATTTTTTGGGGTTGTTTGGTTTTTTTCCCCACAAAGCCAAGTGGTAACGTACATAGTTCCTGTTTGGCATCAGAGTTTTGTAGGTGACTTACAGACTATGGGAAACATTTTTATTCCGCTTTTTATAATGCACATTTGTTACTATTCCTTGGGAGTGCACTGCGGGTGATAACTAAATCGTGTACATTTGTAAAAAATAAAAAAATGTGTATTTCTCACACATGCGTACATAAATTCATACATGCATGTACACACATTGTCATCTTATTGCTCCACCTTCATATACCTTGCATTATAGCTTCCAGTATATTGTTTTCTTTAATTGTACAAAGCTCATAAAGCTGCAAATGTGCTTATAGAACACTATGCCAGTACAAATCACATTGATATCCTTACAGACAGGAAGAAAGTTATTATGGATGAACTGATAGGTCATGAAAACACAAAGATTGTACCAGAAGAGCACATGATGGCAAAGTTGGCAATGGAAGAGGCAATGAGGTCCCTAAAGAAAAAGAAGTCCCCAGGAAAAGATGGAATAACCAATTAAATGTTAATAGGTAAAGGCAAAAAAGAAGCTTCTGGCAGTCCTAAACTGCAGCTGGAAAAGAGGAATTGTACCACAGGCGTGGAAGAAAGCCATGCTGATACCTGTTCCAAAGAAAGACAAAGACCTGACAGAACCAAATGGCTACAGACCAATCAGCCTACTTAGTTGTGTAGGTAAACTGATGGAGAGCATGATAAATACCAGACTGATGTGGCACCTAGAAGAAAAACATCTTCTAATCCCACACCAAGCAGGATTCAGAACAGATCCACTGAAGATATGATCACCTATCTAGCTCAGGAAAATGAAGATGCCTTCCAAGAGAAAAAGCATATTGTCGTAGTTTGGGTAGATTTGGAGAAAGCATCTGTCAAAGTATGTAAAGAAGGACTGAAAGTCAAGCTGCAAAGAAGTGTAGGAGAATGTACATGGATTGGCCACTACCTTGAGAATAGAACCGCCAGAGTACAGCTAAAAGGACAGGCTAGTAGGAAGGTTATATTGGAGCAGAGTGTCACCTAAGGGGGAGTACTGTCGCCTTTACTGTTCCTTGCATACATAAATGACATTACAGACAATATTCAAAGAAGAACACACAATGCCTCATTTGCAGATCTCTGAAAAGTATATCACTATAGCAAGCAAACGGATGCAGCAAGCTCTAACATCACTGGAGGAGTGGGCCAGAGCATGGCTAATGAAGATAAATGAAGGGAAAAGAACATACACAGCGTTCTCCCTCTTAAATAAACCACAGAGCTCCAAACTAGTGCTAAATGGAAAGAACTTATGCCAGAATGAAAATCCGAACTACCTAGGTATTACCTTTGATTGTCGTTTGACTTGGAAAAAAACCAGATTGAAAGAAACTGGATAAGGGCAAGGCAAAGATTGGCAGTCATGAAAAATTTTGCATCTGAGGAAGGTGGTTGAAGTAACAAGAGACATGGTCCGCAACCAGACGATACATCAAAGCCTAAAATCCCACCCCCTGCAGACCTAAGTAGAACAGTCCCAACTAAGATGGTTTGGCCATGTCTGCAGAATGGGAGAAGATCGGCTACCACGACAAGCATGGGAAACAAAGAGCCAGGGATCCAGACCCCCAGGACGACCCAGAGTCTGCTGGGAGGACAACATTAGACAATCTTTGAAGGACTGAGGACTAGAATGGAACCAGGCCAGGAGGAAGACAGCCAATAGGATAGTCTGGCGCTTTCTCTCTCCCAAACCTCTACACCTCACGGTAGAAGGGGAACGACTAAGTAAGTAAGTAAGAAAAAACTTGCTAAAACAGCTCAGAAAGCAGATGAGAGTGTACTAAAGAAACTACACAGGATGAGTGAGACCAGTCCTAGAATATGGCATTGCAGCATGGGCAACAGCAGCTAAGTCAAATTTCAATAAAATTAATAGACTCCAAAATCAAGCAGTGAGAATCATAACTGGAGGCATGAAGACAACACCTATTAAAGAACTTGAAAAGATTACATACCTTCAACCAATAGAGAATAGAAGAGATAGCAGGGCCCAGAAACAAGCCGAGAAATTCAGGAGACTACCAGACCACGTAATGTACCTTAGAATAAATGTTCTTGGAAGGGGAAGACTCAAGTGAAGCAACTTTGTAGAATCAGCCAAAACAAAGATGAGAGCAGATCCCATAAATGCGATATCACCAGCTAAACCCATCTATACTGCACACATGCTCCCAGCTTGGAAACAACAGCGCTTTCCAGAAATGACAGAAAACATTCCTGGTTTTGAGAGAAAGAAGAGCCAGACTGCAACAGAGAGAAGAGCCATAACCACAGAACACATACAGAAAAATTACCCAAGCAACACCTGGACCCATGCCTACACAGATGGATCAGCAACAAAAGATGGAGGAGGAGTGTTGCTGAATCTAAGCACTGGTACACAAAAATGGCTGTCAGTGACAACAGGAAAATTCTCAAGCAACTTCAGAGCAGACGCAGAGGCCTTGAAAACTGCAGCAGAGGTCCTAATGACAGAGGAAAGCACAGAGAGACAAGTTGCTTTCTTTACAGATGCGCTGTCAGTAGTTGCAACACTGAAGAGCCAGAACAATGCATATCTGGATGACCTAAGAGTAAAAAAAGGAGGTAAAGGATCCCGTTACACGCCCATTGAGGCATATTGGGAATATGGTGTTAGGCCCATATTTTCTTGACCATTGGCACACTAGGGGTGATGTGGTCAGCATCACGCCGGCCGCCTTAACCTTCCCAGAGTTGCTCTGGTACCCATTTGCGGCTGGGTCGACCCAGGAGCCGTTTGCGGCCTAAAAAAATCCCACCTCATCTGGGGATCGAACCATAGACCACTGAGCTAGGAAGCCAGTGCACTAACCACTATGCTACCGCAGCTCCCTAAGAGTAGTACTCCACAAACTGAGACACCAATTCAAACGAGTTGTAGTACAGTGGACCCATCTCATTGCAACATCTCCGGCAGTGAAGAAGCTGACAGGCTGGCAAAGGAAGGTAGAAAGCTACCACAGCCTGATACAAGTATAACTTTTGAAGAGGCAAAGAGTTTTATCAGAAGCAGATACAGTACAAATGGGAAGCAGAACATCCACCTATTCAACAAACTAAAGGTAGGAACTACAGATGAGTGTGACTGTGGACCGATAAAATTTACTGCTGAACATCTGTTTCAAAGATGCCAACATATGAGGAACAGAGAAAGCACATGTGGCCATCACCAGTACCATTCCTGGAAAAGCTCTATGTAGATAGAAATAGCCTCAAGCTGACCACTGCTTTCTTTGAACAAATTCAAGTTGACGTCTGAGAGTGTACGAAGAAGAAGACAAAGCTCATGGCCTAATTCTTCTTCAGGACATATGATTCTCTAATCTCTTTTGTCTGTATTATTGTGTCCAAGAGGTTAATTTTATTGCATTTATGACCATTTGAAGTGATCGTAACAGTTAGTATCAGTCACACTATTATTGTAGTCATGATCATTACAGATTCTTCTGGATTTATTAGCAAATCTGGACATTTGGATTTTGCTGAATTATTTCTTCACTAACTCAGCATGCTGAATGCACATTATGGAAGGCCCTTCCCTTATATTGCAAAAAAGAGTGCCAAGATTTACCTCATAGATACATATTGCCGAACATACTACAAAAAAAGCTGATAACGAAATAAGTTGTATCTTATTATAAATGTATTTTGTGGGTTCATAAATAAATTAATTAAAAGTAAGATGAGCGCGTAAAATATGTTTCTACATAATGGATTTTGTGGACTTGTTCAGATGTGTTTCTGTTTGCAAACAAAAAATTTACAATAAAGAAACAAGTTTTTAAGTGCCAGTTATGATGTATCATGGAATAATTACACAGGTATGGACCAGTTTTGACAATGCTCGTTGGTGTGGTGTACGGGACCGTGCTCATGAAAAGCTCTCCAAGCTCCTGTCTGACCCTGAACCTGAGGTAAGTACCATGTGTATGTGTTTTGTGAAATACTTTTCCTTGAAGTCTGAAGGAATACTGCATTCTTATTCATCATCATCAGTTAACATACCTGCTAATGTTGGTGATCATGTCTCTGTAACTTTTGTCCCTAATGCTGTTTATCATTTTTTTGTGTTTGACATCTGTCCATGCCACGATTTCAGACTGTCCAGTGTCTTTTCTCTTTGTCATCCCCTGTGTTGTTTTGGATCAGTCTTTCCTGTAGTCACAGTATATTCGAGTTTTTTTCTTCTCTTAACATGGGCAATGGGCTAAGAGGTAAGGCGTTCGCCTCTAATCTAAAGGTAGCGGGTTCACTCCCAGTACAGGGAATATGGTTGATGGAATTTTATTCAGAACCAGGCCCAGATCTCCTGGATAGTGAGATCGGATGCCTAGCCTTCTCGCATAAGGGCTAAAAATAGGAGGTCTTAGTGCAAGAGTTAACTCTTTCAGTCCCAAGCAAAAAATTGGGTTTGGCCCAAACAAAAATGGCCTCCCCAGTGCTTTTTTTTGGTTGTTTGGAAAAAAAAATTGTTAATGTTCATGCATAAATACGCGAGGTATTTAAAAGAGAGTACTTCCTGTCAGAAAAGACATTTTTGGTTGTTAAAATTAGAAAACAGCTCTAGAAATGAACAGAAGATACGAAAGCTGATTTAACATTGATCGGGCCAAATTGATCTAGAAGGAAGTACGATATATCGACTTTTGGGACTTAAAGAGTTAAAAATTTCTTGGCAGTTGGCAATCGTAAAGAGTAGGCCATACGGCAGCTATCCTGGCAAAATGTAAAAATTAGGAAACCTACCCACCACAGGATATACAATGTGTGATTCCTTTATACACACATTGATATCCTCACCAGTGCTATGGAGTTTGTGTACTATGCTGAGGTATTCCTTCTGTGATCTAAGGGAGAAGATCGGAGCACTGATGGAGATCTCCAAATAACGGGCAAATAAAGTGGATTGCTTCTAATGTGAGTAGTAAACTTCTTTTATAGACTGGCTTCTTACTGTACATGGTATTCTTAACATTCTTCTATTGTTGTTTTACTTGGACTGATGAGCTTTTTGTTCTTTTGTTAGTTAATACTAAGTTGAAGACTCCTTGGTGTTATCTACACTCTAGATCCAGGCTTTTCCTGTGGCTTTTCTGCCATTCTGAAACATTTTGAGTTGAAGTCATGAGCTCCAGTTTCTCAACTTTGCTTGCATTCAAATGATCGTTTCATAGGGGTCCCAAGCTAGGAGTAAACAGCGCATGGCATACTGTGCATTCCCTGCCATTCTAGGGGGCTCTCCAACTATGCAGAGCTAAATTACTGTGCTCTGGTTCTGGGCTCTCCCAAGGAATTGTCACGTCCTGCACAGAACCACTTCTCATCTCCCCTTACCTATCACTAGGTCCATAGTGAGATCCTCCTGCATGCAGTCAACCAGGTCAAAGCCAAAGAATAATGTCTGGGGCTCAAGTGACTTCTCCAAACTTAGTCTGCAATGCTGGGTTCTCAACAAGTTTCACCACAGAAGGAATCCCTGGAAGTGTGTGGATGATTTCATAAGTCAATGAGGGTGTAATTAGCCTCACAGACATAGGTTCACTTCCACATATGTACATTGTAGCATTGTGCATAAGCTGGTGGTCATATAAGGATGCCTCTATGCATAAAAGTCTTGTGTAATACCACATCACCATTGTCTCCAGGGATCACATTCATGTTATGTAAGCATATTATCCAATCTGTTTTACTCCCTCTCTTCCAACTCGCTTTTTTCTCTGTGTTTTGCATCTTATTCAAGCTTTGACAATAAGCACAGTCCTTAATTCCTCTCTTCCTTCATAAATCCGTCACTACATCTTTATTTACAGTACTTTCAGATTCATTTCTCTGCTGTACAGCCATTTTTCTTTCTCAGGTCCCTTATATTTGCCTTTCATCTCCTTAGTGTAGCAAATGCCTTCAACCATATCTCTCTAGCAATCCTGTCCTGCACATTCTGCTTGTTAATTCTTTATCTTCTTGCCTGTAACTTCTGTCTCCCATTCTTGGGTTCACGCTTTGTTAAACGTATTCATTAAATGTTTCCTTTCTTTGCCTTTTAGCTTCCATATTTTCTGCATGTTCCAGCCATCTGGATGTTGATTTTCAGTGGAATTATAACATAGTCAGTGTAGTTCTTTTTTTTTTATTTTCCTTTTGTTGATGAAATGAACATCAGTCTGTAAAGCATGACTTACTCAGAACTCGGACTCAAATAGTGTTTGATGTTCCTACGTTCCCTTCTCCCCCTTCCCTATCTTCTCCCCTCTCCTTTCTCATTCTCACCTTTTTCTTTCCACCCCTTTCTCTCTCTCTCTATATATATATATATATATATATATATATATATATATATATATATATATATATATATATATATATACACTCACGAGGGACGGTCAAAAAGTAATGCCTCGTAATTTTTAATTTCATTCAATAGGCAAGAAAACAGATAAAATTCACATTGAAATGTAGCCCCAAGTCTGAACTTCAAAAATTTATTTCTCAATGTAGTCTCCGTTATTTGTTACAGTCTTTGCCCATCTTCCCACAAGGTCATGTATCCCCGCACAGTAAAAATTTGTGTCCTTTTTCCTAAACCACTGGCGTACGGCGCGTTTAAGGGTCTCGGTGTCCTCAAAGTGATGTCCGCGAAGATCTTCTTTCAGTGGTCCAAACAGATGGAAGTGAGAAGGTGCAAGATCAGAACTGTATGGGGGATGTGGTAATAATGTCCAGCCAAATTCTGCAGTCGCATCAATGGTGTGTTTAGCGGTGTGTGGCGTGGCATTATCGTGCAACATAGTGCAGTTCTCTGATCTTTTAATGGGTAAAGTCGCCGAAGATGACCTCTAAGCTTCTTCAAAGTTTCAATGTAACAGTCTGCATTCACCGTGTTTCCCTGTTCCAAGAAGTCGAGAAGAATCACACACTTCTCATCCCAAAACACGGAGGCCATAACTTTCCCTACAGATGGTGAACTTTTGAACTTCTTTCTTGTCGGCGATGTTGTCTGTCTCTCAACATTCTGGGTAACCACCGTGCACAAACTTTTGAATAACCCAGGTCTTTAATGATGTTCTGGACACTGCCTTTACTAATGGACAACATGGAAGAAAGTTCATCCAGTGTTACCCGACGGTCACCACGAATGATGCCATCAACTCGATGAATGTTGTGTGGAGTCACTGCGGTAGACGGACGGCCAGTCCGCTTTGCATCAGCCATTGAGGATTGACCTACTTCAGCTTCGTCACAACGATGTACCCAACGTCGGACAGTGCTAACATCCACTGTTGAATCTCCATAAACATTCTTCAAACGTTCGTGGATGCGAATTGGGGTCTCGCCTTCAGCATTGAGAGGAATCCTGCTAAATTTACAAATTGCACACTGATGCAGTATTTACATACATAAAAAATAGGAGGCGTTACTTTTTTTACCTTCCCTCGTATATAGATATATATATATATATATACTCATAACTCACTACATATCGCTCATACCTTATCGCATTCTTCTGCTTTTATATCCAGATCAGTAGACTAGTAAACAAGACTTGACAAGGATGCCACAAGAGTCATTTCCATGGGGCTCTGTCGGCCTGGGGAAATATAATCTTATACCAGGCATAACAACAAGGCCACATTTGTGTGGCCATATGGAAATAACCAACTAAACACATTAATTGGGTCAGAACACTGTTGAATTAGGTCTCGACAGAATTGATGTTACCAAAAATGCACAGAGCAGTTCTGCGTGGCAAAACAAATACTACGGAACTGTATAAATAGCATAGACCTTCAACAAACACATGCTGTTGTTTGAAGTTCCTCTTTAGCTCCATATAGCTTTGAGTTTAGTGTTGAGTCATTGGGCCAGTATATCTTTCTTAACTGGTCATACAGAGGACAATCCTGTAGAACATGCTGAGCAGTTTGTTCGTTTCATCCACATGTGCACAGTGGTGAAGCAGACAATCGTAGCTTGTGCATGTGTTTATTCAGTTTGTTATGCCCTGTCCTGAGGCGAAAAATAGTTATCTGTCCCTGCCGGTCAAGAGTGTGGTAGTCGTCTTTGGGTTGGTTCTGTTCTCTTCTGATAGTCTGGATAGCTCTCTTTTTCTCAAAGTATGTGACTTCATTATCTTCTTACCTCCGAAAACGGCGAGTATCTGCCTGAATGACGAGGGACACTTGTCTCTGTACAAGAAAATAGGATACTCACTTAAAAATCAATGTCAGGTTAGACATTAATAATAACCTGAGATTTCGCCTCGAGTATTAGCGTGCGTACGAAAAAAAAAAAAAAAAAAATTCTTGTTCACATTCTCCTCTCTTTTTTGCAAGTTTATCTGCCTTTTCATTTCCGGGTACACCACAATGAGATGGTACCCACTGAAGTATGGTTCTCTTTTTGGCAGCTACCTTGTTTAGTTCATTTCTCAGATGCGGGAGTTTACCACTCTTGAGAGCTTGCAGGACAAACAGTGCATCTGTGAGGATGACTACCTGGTGGCAGTCAGAGTTGGTGTTATAAATCATATTTGCAGCTTGCTCTAGAGCTTGAACCTCAGCTGTATAGTTGGAACAGAATTTACCGGTGGGAATGTGCCTAGTCTCATAGTGGTTGTCAGGATATGAGATAAAGATACCGGCACCTCCATTCCTAACAGCATTAGTTGCTGATCCATCTGTATAGGCATGTATCCATGATTGATCGGGATAACTTTCTTGGATCATACTCAATGTAGCAGTTCGTTTTTGCAGATCATTATACTCACATCCACTTGTGAGACCACTGACTGATGTATTAATTTGGAGGGCACTGCTGGCCTGCTCCCTTGGTACAGGGTATAGGGTGGGCTTCAGTGGTGTTGTCTTCATGGATAGGTCTTCTTGATGCTGTCTTTTAAGTCTTTTTCCCCGATGCACAAAGCTGCTACGCTTTAGACGTCCCAATGCCAGATCATCCAGTCTTGCCTTCATTGGGTGCGTTGGCATACTGTTGTACTTTTCCATCTGGATCATGCTTTTGATGTCTCTTCTATGGGACAATGTCTGTAATCCAGCAGCCTTCTGCATCTCTGATATTGGTGTAGTTTTCATGGCTCCTGTAATGAGCCTGAGAGCTTGATTTTGCACCTTGTCCAAAGACTGCAGATGTGAGTTAGCAGCTGATGACCATGCTGCTGAGCTAAACTCTAAGTGTGGTCTTATTACTCCATTATAAATCTTCTTTAGAGTTCGTTCATTTGTTCCCCAGTTGGTACCTGCTAATTTTCTGGGTACTGGTCTAGAAAGCGGGCCCCGGAAGTTCAGGTTTTTGAAAACGCGAATCCGACTTTTTATTTAACAACTCCCGATCCGACTTTTGTATCAACCGCCCACTATTTGCCTTTAGCAGTGTTTCGTGCTTTAATTGTGTTTCGCGCATTAGCTGAATGTTCCGTGCCGGAGCGTTTTAACTTTATTGGATGCGCCGATCGAGCACATAATTCCGAGCCGACTGCATCTGAATAGGTGTCCATCGCCGGTCGAGGTCGTTTGTGCATCAAATGGTCATGATACCCCAGACGAACAGACATGTGACAGCTACGGCAAGACGGTTGGGTTATCTCCCCCTCATACGATACATATTTCGTTTACCATTTCGTAAATTGTGTTTCGTTTCTCGGAAAAAGTCTGGGGCCCGCTTTCTATACCAGTACCATTTTCTGAGTATGCCTAGTCGTCTTCGGGCCTTTCCTTCTGCATTTTCAATATGCTTATTCCATGTAAGCCTTTGGTCAAATGTCACCCCAAGATAGGTGGGGTAGCTTTCTTCCTTGATCACGGTTGTCCCTAGGTGTATGTTAGCTGATTTGTCCTTGGGGGCGAGGGAGAACAGTGTTGTGGAGGTTTTTTCTGTGTTTATTGTGATAAGCCATTTCTCTGCCCATGACACTAACATGTCTGCTGCCCGCTGCATTCTATAGTTTGCTGTGGTGACGTTTTCATCAGCGCACCAGAGTACTAGGTCATCTGCATATAAGGCAGCTTTCACTCCTGCGGGGAGATCTTTCACCAGGTCATTGATGTTACAAGCACCCATTTATGAAAGTCTAACAAATGTATGGTTAGCAAGATAGGTATGGGAGACAGCTACCATCAGAATGTATGTTATTTAAAATATAGAGAACATCTGTCGTCTAGCCCCTCATGTGCTTTTGCTCTTTATCCATCATCTTCCGTTTGTTTCACAACTGTTAACATTTTTTACATGTTAAGATTGCTATTCCCACATCTGGCTTTCCTTTTCTGTCTCCTGACTTGTTTTTAATGGAAAACTTTTGGTTCTGTCATTTCTTATTAATATTTTGTTACAGCTGGCTACATTATTATTACTATTACTATTATTTCCGAACAGGTTAGGGCAGCTACAGTGTTTGCCCTGGGAACATTTTTATCAAGATCCCCTGACCGTACTGATCATTCGGTGACAGTAGATGTACAAGTTGGCAATCTCCTTGTGACCTGTATCACAGATGGAAGCCCACTGGTCAGAAAGGTCATAATTTGTCCAGTTTTTGTTTTCTAAGCATTTAGTTAAGAATGAAGCTACTCAGAAATGACAGATGCAACTGATTTAATAAATACTTTGAGGGAAAAAAAACTTATGGAATTTTACATTATTAAAGCTAAAAAGTGGTGTTATCTGAAAAGTACAAAGGAAAAATGAAAATGGTGTGGCAGTGGGAAAGAAGGTTAAAATGCCACTGTATTTAACAGTGTGAACAAAAATAGAAAATACTACCAACATTTTACTACAGTGGGTAGAAGCCAAAACTTGCTGTGGGCCGTGATTGGCTGGATCTGCTGCAGACAGCCCTCCATTAAGTAGATTGACAGAATAGCTGTAATAATTTTATTTAAAAAAATTTTTGTGTACAGAGTTTTTATTTCGGTTATTTTTGGTGGTACTCTCCATTTATCTGTTGTTTTCACCCAAACAATGTTTTTGGTCACATTTTTATGGCTTGTGCACATGTATTTCAGGAGCTTGTTGTGGCCTTTGGTGGATATGTGTCTGTTTACATCTCCCAGTTTGTAAATCTGGTCAAGAGGATTATGGAGGAAGAGAGAGAAAGAATGGCTATGTCCCTTGATATGGCCAGCCTTACAGCGGTCAAAGAAGGACAACGGCCACTAGGTATAAATTTGTATTTCCCGTTTGATTTATAATTTTGTGGCTTTGGTTGATTTGTGTTGAAATACTTGTACCTCTTCATTAAAGAGTTGAGCAGCATTCTGTTTTTTTTGTTTTTTTAATATTTGTAATCAGTTTACATGGAATTCTAACGATACAGGGTTCGATTGCCAGTTGAGGGAATATAATTTATGGAAATTCTTTTCAGAACCAGTGGTCCTAATGATGTCATACTCCCTCCTTGTATCCTGGGTAGTGAGATCAGATGCCTAGCCTTCTCGGATAAGGGCGAAAAAATAGGTGGTCCTGTTTGCAAAGTTGTGCACGTTAAAAATCCCACGCCAGTTGGAAATTGTATAGAGTAGGCCATAAAGCCATTGCCCTGGCAAAATTTAAAAATTAGAAACCTATCAACCACAAAAATATTTATAAAATGTGTGATTCCTATATACATACATTGGGATTCTCGCTGGTGGTATAGAGTTTGTGCACTGTGCTGAGATCCTCCTTGTGTGATCTAAGGTAGGAGATTGGAGCACTGATGGAGTTGTCCGTGTGCAATGAAGATAGTCCTCCGAAACCAAACCAAACCAGTTTACATGGACATAACTTTGACAAGCATCTTTAAAGCAAATACAGTATTTTACACAGCCACTGTTCTTAACCTTTAGCACGCTGCCGTCGACATATGTCGACGAAGGCAACCTATGTTCTCCCAGCTGTTGTCGACATATGTCGACAGCGTTTATCATCGTTTTCTAGCACATGACTTGTGTACACGTGATTTTCAGCCCCGGATGTTAAGTTGTAATGTTATTTGCAAGAGAGTTAGCTTCCATTTCCGATCTTACAAAAGTGATGGGTGTATCCGCGTTTATTTTTTGTAAATTTTTTTAATCGAAATGAATTGGCATCGAACACGCGGCCATTTTCGCTCTAATTTTATTGGATTCTAACGCCATGCGGTAGGGATGAGATTTTTGTCTTTCTTCTTCTTCTTCTTCCATCCTTAGCCACCGACCGTCAAAGCAGTCAGTGGCCATTACGCCTAGTGACGTCTTAGGGCAACAGCAGATAGGTTTTCTTTGCCATTGTTTCCCATCACGCCTATTGGCGTCTTTAGGGCAACGGCAAATCAATCCATTTGCTGTTGTTTCCGTAATCGAAGTGACTGGCAAACGGGTGATCAGCCCGTTGGTATTTTTGTCTTTATATCGCTGATATCGGATCTCAGAATATGTTTGATGGCCAAGATGGAAACGAAAGTAGAATGGCATTGCTAGTATGTATAATTTTAGGGGTTGGGATTAGGAATATCGGAAATGTTTAGGATTATGCCCGAATGTCACTGCTGACGAGGGCGTTTGTTGCTTTGCTACTGATGATGGGTGTAACAAAAAGATCGTCATTTCATTTGTATTGGTCTATTGGTCAAATGACTTTCATTGAGATGCAAGGGAAATGGACTCTTCGTGTGTTGGTTATTTTTTTACATTTTTTTTCGTTTTTTTCATCTTTCCTTTCCTCTCTTCCTATCACATCTAACATGTACACAAACAAATTTTATATCATCAGATTCATCATTCATTTATTTATAAAAATTCCAAAAATTATAGCAATTGACCAAGAAACACAAAAACTATAGACATTACAAGTCACCCACTATAAAAACGGGACGCTGTGAAAAAGAATGCAGCTGTAGGCGACAATTTTCGCCAAAGAATGCAGCGTGCTAAAGGTTAAAGATCAGTCATATTTCATTTTCATTGTTAAAGTTTATATTGCTTTTCAAACGCATTAAAATGTGAGATTTAAAACAAAAATTTTTTTTTTTTTTTTTGCGTTCGCCCGCTAATACTCGAGGCGAAATCTCAGGTTATTATTTTATGTCTAACACTTTAACACCGCCCAGTCATCTGGATGGCATTTTAATATTTTGCACACCTGATTTGGCTGGGAGTGGAAAGGGAAATAGGAGAACAACTCAAATCATCGCGGCAAAAATTAATAGAGACAATAAGTCAGCCAAGAGAGGAGCGAGGAAGAACTATGTACCATATTGGTCCAACACACTACAAAACCTACAAGAAGAAATGAATGAAGCAAGGCACACTGCAGAAGTACAACCATCCCAACAGAACCATATGCTACAAAAGGCAAAAGCAAAATTCATCAAAGGAAAACTAGAAGCCCAGAGGAGAAGCTGGAGGGAAAAAACATATAAACTAAACCTTGAAAAGGAAGGGAGAAAGTTGTGGAAACTCACTAAACAATTGAATGACGATAACAATTCTCAACGACAAACCATTACACTAGACGATGCAGGGAAACTATATACTGGCAAACAAGCAGCAGACATATTTGCGGAATCCTACAGAAATGAAAGTAACATCTCCGTCAATTTACGCAGACAACGAGACATTCGTCAAGAAATAATCCACACTAAAACTAATGAAAACAGTCCGGACGTTATGTCCAAACCATTCAATATGGAAGAGTTAAAAACAGCCTTGTGGAAACTTAAAGACAGGAAATCACCAGGCCCGGATGGTATAACCAACGAAATGCTAAAACACCTAGGATATACAGCAATGAGCAAACTGTTGCAAATATACAACTACAGTTGGATGACAGGCAGTGTGCCACAGATATGGAGAGAGGCGCTCATGTGTCCCATCATAAAGAAAGGAAAAGACAACAGGAAGGCCACCAGCTACAGACCAATAAGCCTAACATGCTGTGTATGTAAGACAATGGAGAGGATGATCAACAGAAGATTGAAATGGTACTTGGAATCCGAGAAAATTTTAGTGCCAGAACAAGCAGGGTTTAGAGAGTGCAGCAGCACAGAAGACCAAATCACATACCTGTCACAGATCGTTGAAGATGCCTTCCAAGAAAAGAAAAAAGTCTTTACCCTATGGATAGATCTCCAAAAAGCTTTTGACAAAGTATGGAAAGACGGGTTAATAGTAAAACTGCAAAGGAATGGAATCAAGGGTAATATGAGAAAATGGATCCAGTCGTTCCTACACAATCGGAAAGCAAGAGTCTATGGAAGGCCACAACAGCAAGAAAATCCTCCTAAAACATGGAGTTCCTTAAGGCTCAGTATTGTCTCCCACCCTGTTCCTTGTGTTCATCAATGACCTCATCCACGATCTGCCACAAGGTGTGACAGCTGCCCTATACGCTGACGACTTGGTGGTGTGGTGTGTAGAAGAACATCTAACTAAAGCTAATAAGCGAATACAAAGGGCAGCAGACAACATAGCAGCATGGGCAGAGAAATGGATGGTGCAGATCAATGCTGAAAAATCCTCAACAACACTTTTCACGCTCTCCAACAAAGACAAAGCAGGAGAGATACGACTTGGAAATATACATGTCCGAACAGACGAGGAACCGGTGTACTTGGGCATTACATTAGATAAGAGAATGACATGGAGGCACCACATCGAGAAAACAGAGGCCAAAGCGAGAAGAAAACTTTCCATACTGAGGAAAATAGCTGAATCAAGTTGGGGAGCTAACGAAACAACACTAAAGAAAGTGTATACAGGTGCAATAAGACCTATATTAGAGTACGGATTGTCACGAGTTGGGTTTAAGTTAGAGTTATGCCCAAGTTTAGGACAAGACCCTAGTGTGAGAAAAGACTAAGATAATAGATGTTAGTAGTGAAATGACAGTGAATGTAGTAAGGTGAGTCTATTTGCTCGAGGAGGATAACCGAGATTAAATCTTCCTCGCCAAATCGTGACTTTCAAGAATTGCTATAAACTCACCGACCTCTGACTACCTTTAACACACTAAAGGAGATAAGGATAAATTAATGCTACAGACACCACTATACAGACAACAGTTAAGGACTATATAGTGAAGAAGCTGATCCAGTGTACATTAAATAAGTTTATTATACAAATCAACAGAATTTTCAATAACATAGTAACAAACAAAAGAAAATCAACTATTGTGCAAGGTTTGCACAGACCTGGAAACAAAAGAAATCAATTTGATTATAAGCACACCAAATTATATAAAAAAAACTCCAACCCCTTCCACTCCTTCATACACACTCTGCTGGGGACAAAATTACAATGATAAGTGATCTTAATTAACTATAGTCCAATTTGGTGGGGCCTCAACTATAGCCACCGCTATCTATTACACTACTGTATCTATTGTCAATGGATGCTGACACTGCATGAAGCCTATCTGCACAGCTGCTAACTCTGTCAGCGATATACGCCACTAAGTCACACTCTGCACTGCTATGTAATAGACTTTTTCTAACTCTAAGGCTCAGAGGCTAACCTCTAAGAATAATATGAGACTCTACAAGTCCCTGATCTATTTTTCACCGTCTCTCTCTCTCTCCACTTCTCCTGCCTTGCTTCTCTCGTTTTATTTCAGCAACCCGGACATGATATCCCTCTCTTCCTGGTTCTGACTCCTACTTCTGATGACTTCTGAAAATATTGACTAGGCACTTGCCTTAGACTGTAGAGGCTTCAATATTGGCGAAAAAAAGCTGAGTTTCACTTGCCCATTTGCCCCTCATTTGGGTGTAGGGCCGTCGGTATTATTATGACCGAGGCTATAAAAGACACACCAACCCGCTTGCTTGGGTTCGATGGGTGTGTATGAGCTTAGAGCTCCGGGTTTTAAGAAAACCCTTTCACTGAAGACTGTGTCGCTGTCTCGACCTGCTCTTACTCATTCCCTCCCCCTCTCTCTCTCTCTCTATCTGGGGCCACAATATTCAGAGCCGATACCCACCGCGGTATAAGCTCTTACGCCTCTGGCGTTTTCCTCGACTTTTCTCTCCCTGAGAAGTCTGGCTACCTTCGCCAGCTGTCAGGAACAAGATTTATTGGCATCCCCGCTCTAAAGGCCGTGACCAATTGCTGTGGACACAAGAAATGCCCTTATGTATACAACTTCAAAGTACTCTCATATAATAACTTACATATTAGAACTATACAGTTGGTGCTTCAGTCACACTCAAATCTAGCACAAACATGTAAACACCCAAAACGAAGACTGCTCCCCTTATTTCCCCTCTCTTGTGCACGACGATACATAAATATTTACTGACCCTGGGTCAACTACTCCCGACAACCCCCTGTCTAGTAAACTCCAGACGCACTGATCAAATACTGATTATACACAGCTTGCCTCAGGCATTAAAACATTTAGACAGGTAGGGAAACCCGTACTTAGGCCTACTTTAATTCTGTAAGCGGTATAAGCCGCTACCATCGTTTCCCCCATACGATAAAAATGCACAACAATTTACTGCACATCAATGATTAAACTTCACCAATACATTTATATATTACATCTCTATACACAGACATATGTATCTCTATAGACTATATTTCCTAGAACTCATTAAATCCCATAACACAAATATCAAATAATACTCTGCATAATATTTAATTACACAACCACTTAAGGCACCATAAATTTCCTTTCACCTCTACCCCACGTGGTTACACTGCAATTATTATACTTCCACCGATAGAAAAATATTTAATTATCTTCTCTATCCATCTAGAATTCCTACTCAATTAAATCCCAGTACCCACTACGAAATCCGTTCCCGTATTTTAATATGAGACTTATCAGAATTAAACTCTCAATGGAAAAAAAAAAAAAATTACACGCGCTTCTGAATATTCTGTAAATTAACCTAAATCAAGGATGCGTGGTATTTCTACAAACCTTCTATTAAATCTTACAGAGCACACCTACGTAATATCTCTTTATCACTCATGGACCTGCTATCCTCGAAGAAATAATTGATGGTGCTACAAGTTATAAAGTTTTAAAATCAATTACACTAGAACGGGCTAAGGCTCTATTCGAGAAACTAGATTTAATTACCACGCTACTTTAAATTACAGACATACCAATACCGCGTTTCTTCCGTTGTCCAGAAGCAGGCACTACTGCATGGCGCACGGCCAGGAATTTCTGCAGACTAAGAGACCGCTAAATTGAGACGCGCTACTTTATCTTAGATTTAACCACGCTGACCCCCGACCTACTTGAGGCTTGGCGTCTCATTACAACCAATAGAATTAAAGATAATCTAAAATTTTCCATGCGCTCATCTCTAAATTTAGAACCAGTGTATTCTGCTTACTTTAAGCGCGCGCGTATTTCCGCCACGTAACGTTACCTAACGACGTCTGTTTGCGTGAGCGAAATCAAAATGTGATTCGCTCTACCGTAAGCTGGACGTTACCTGGGTAGGGGTCATCTCCCCTTCCCCGCGATAAAATGACCGCGATAAATTTAACAACGCAAAAAAATGGAATTTCAAGATCGCGATATTTAGAAATGGGAAGACTGGTGCCCTTCAGTACTAACTTACATTAATTCCTATAGAAAAAAACCCGCAATTACTTTACCTACAGAACCATACTAAACACCCCTATTATTCAGAGAGAAAAAGAATACTTCCCAATCTTTGCTAGAGAGAAGGCAAAAATTGGCAACCTCATATAGTTAACAAGAGACGAAGACCCTTGCAACTCTTATAGTAACAAAGAAAAAACGAAATGGGGCCTATTGAAGACTAAATCGCAGTAACTCCATCACACGGATCAGCAGCATGGTCTACAGCAGCCAAATCACACCTACAAGCCTTAGATAAGGTACAAAATCAAGCGCTTCGGTTGATCACGGGTGCCATGAAGACCACACCAATAAATGAAATGGAAAAATCATAGGCATTCCACCTTTATTATACAGACGAGACACTAAGACCCTGATCCAAGCAGAAAAGTACAAGAACATGCCCGCACATCCAATGAAAACTAGATTTGGAGATTTAGCCAGTGGGAGGTTGAAGAGAAGCAGTTTTGTGCATCGGTCCAAAAAACTAATTAGAACATACAAGGATGAACTACCAGACATCACTAAGGAAATAACTCCCACACTCCTCCCAACCCCATGGGAACAACATCAAAATTTCAGCATTAAGACCTCCATAACTACCACCTGCCCCATGGGAGAGCTAAATACTCTCCAAAGGAAAATAGCATGTGACATGATTGAAGAATTATACCCCAGAGAAGCATGGATCCAAGTATATACTGATGGATCTGCAACCAGAGCAGTGAAGAACGGAGGCGCAGGAGTTTATGTGGTCTATCCAGACAAAGAAAACGAATCCACCTGTTCACCTACTGGAATATTCTGTTCAAACTACGCTGCTGAAGTACAGGCCTTAAGCATTGCTGCAGGAATAATAAATAACACAATAAGCCAATGTCAGCAGGTTGTATTCCTTACCGATGCAATGTCAGTTCTGCAAGCCCTCAACAGTGATAAACTGCCAGAATTAAACAAAGTCCTATGCGAAGTAAATATCAAAAGAAGGGTAGTGCTACAGTGGATACCATCACACTGTGGCATACCAGGAAATGAGAGAGCAGATACGTTAGCAAAAGAGGGAGCAACACAGGAACAAAAAGAACAAACAATCACATTCCAGGGAAAGAAGACCCTTATCAAGGCCATCAGGAAAATTGACCAACAAAGAGACAACTATCACTATCTTGATCGAGCAAAACAGGTGATCCTGTTCCATATTAGAACAGGACATAACAGACTGAACAGTCACTTATACAGACTGAGATTGGTCCCATCACCCCTATGTACGTGTGGACAGGCACCACAGACAGCCGAACACATCCTGCAAGACTGCCACATGCTTAGTCAATGGCGAACTGAACATTGGCCCACAGAGACGCACATCCACACAAAGCTGTTTGGGAGTCTTGAAGAACTTTCAACCACAGCTAGATACATCCAGAGAACCGGACTTCTTGTGTAGACATTTCTAAACAACAGCGAACGAGAAGAAGAACTCAACTGGGGATCAAACCATAGACCACTGAGCTAGGAAGCCAGTGCACTAACCACTTTTCTAATTAAAGCTGCCACAATTCCCACATGCTACCAAATCTATGATTTCTTGTTTCATCAAGTTTTAATTCCTTGCCTCCCCTGTTTTGTTTGTTACTTTATTTGTTTCATTCTGCATTTAGTGTGCATGTAAATTTTTCTAGAGCTACAGATAACCAGTTGCTGTAGAAGTGGAACCCAGAACCAACGGCTTATTTTTCTCCCCAGTTTTTCCCATTTTTGTTGTCCTTTAGAATAGAGTTTTCTTTATCGAAAAACAGATGTGAACTCCGCCAATGCCGGTCCCAAGCCCGGATGAAAAAGGAGGAGGGCGGCCTGCATGGAGGCCGTAAGGAGGCAGCCCCTCCACCATGCAAAGGCACAACAGGCCAATCACCTGTTTGCTTTAAATCATGATTACGCGATTTACAAGAGAGAAAACCGGACTGATTCTAAAGGCGACGAACTGGAACGGACTACGGACTACGACTTATGGAACTTGGAACACAAGAAGTATAAATGGGAAGGAAGAGGAGCTGGTGGAAGAGATGAGGAAAGCAAAACTAGAAATCCTGGCTATAACGGAAACGAAGAAAAAAGGACAAGGAGTCATGGATCTCGATGGCAACACGTTGCTCTACAGTGGTGTACCCATATCTGAAAGAGCTAAAGGGGGCGTGGGTTGCATTGTGGCCCAAAATCAAAAAGATAGTATCAAGGGATGGAACTTTGTCTCGGAGCGCATTATGGTTGTAAAACTAAAAGAAGGATAAACCATAGTCAACCTGGTCATAGTGTATGGGCCAAATGAGGATGAGAGAGCAGAGGTCAAGGAGGAATTCTTCGAGCTGCTTCAAAGGACAGTGGATGACTGCCTAGATGAAGTTATTATGCTCGGAGATTTTAATGCCAGAGTTGGAAATGACCATGCTAGATGGGGTGGAGTTATCGGAAGATATGGAGAAGATACTCTCAATGACAATGGAAAGCGACTCCTTAGATTCTGCAGTGAGCAGAATCTGATCATTACAAACACAAAGTTCCCCCATAAGCACATACATGCATACACTAGATGTGAACCAACCAAGAATGAGAAGTCAGTGATCGACTATGCCATTGTTCGGAGAAGCTCATTCAGATATGTCCGAGATGCAAGAGTCTGGAGGGGGCCAGAGATTGGAAGTGATCACTACCTGCTAACAATCAAACGAACAACTGAAAGAGTTGCTCAGCCTAGGATCTGCCCAACATCACGCAAGAAACCAAGTAAACGAGCAGGAGAAATGAGCATTAGGACCTACAAGCTGAGAGAGCCAGAAATTAAGACCAGATATCAGGGGCTTATTGCTACAGCAGTGAGCAACACAGAAGAACGACCTGATGACTTGGAAACCCTCTGGAATAAATTCAAGGATATCATAAAGACAGCTGCTGCAGAAGCATGCGGTGAAGTCCGACTTGGGAACCAGAGAAAGAGGACACCTTGGTGGACAGAGGAAGTCAAAGAGAAAATAAGAGAGAAGAAAATGGCATGGAAACAATACTTAGGAGCTAAAAACACAACAGGACAAATGGACAAATATAGAGAATATGTGACACTCAGAACAGAAGCAAAGAACAAAGTGCTAGCAGCAAAACAGAAGTCCTGGGAAGAATTTGGAGAAAAGCTAGAAAAAGATGCACAAGAAAACCAGAAATTGTTCTATAAGACCCTAAAGAACATGAGGAAAGAAAAACAATGCCCTCTCAAATTTATAAAAGATAAGCAAGGCAAATTGCTTACTGCCCCAAAGGAAGTAATGGAAAGATGGAAAGAATATTTCTCAGAACTCCTGGATGGTGAGCATGATGAAGCATCAGAAATGATAACCACTGACACAGAAGAGGAAACCAATGATGGTGAAGATGACATAAAGATGGAAGAACTGAGGGCAGCACTAGAGAAAATCAAGATGGGCAAAGCAGCAGGGCATGATGGTATAACACCAGAAATGGTTAAGTACATGGGAGCATCAGGCGACCTATTACTCTTAAAGGTCCTACAGGCAGCATGGTGCAACAAGACCATACCAAAGGATTGGGAGATTGCCATCATAACATCAATTTTCAAAAAGGGTGACAATCGACAATGTGGAAACCATAGAGGCATATCCCTTCTCAGTGTCCCTGGTAAAATCTACTCTAGAATCCTAGAGCAGAGACTCCGACGCCTAGCTGAGCCACAATTGGATGAGGTCCAGTGCGGATTCCGAGCAAACCGAAGTACTCAAGACCTAATCTACACACTCAGACAGCTGAGTGAAAAGGCCCTTGAGTATAAGAGTGAGATCCATCTTTGTTTCATAGATCTGGAAAAGGCGTTTGACAGGGTCCCCTGGAGCAAACTTTGGGACTGTTTGGCAAGGAAGAATATTCCAGCACCTCTGATTCATGCTATACAGAGCTTCTACAAGTCTTGCAGAAATTATGCGAGGACAGCAAACCATAAGTCAAGAGTTCAGGACCACCACTGGTGTAAGACAAGGTGATATCCTATCACCTTACCTCTTCATACTCCTTATGGACGATGTCATCAAGGCATGTAAGGAAAGAACAAGAAAGTATTCAGTGGGGTACTGGAAGATGAGACAGGTCTATATTTCGGAGCTGGCATTTGCTGATGATGTTGCCCTGATTGCTAAATCAGAGGCACATCTCCAATCCAACCTGCAAGTCTGGAAGGAAGAGCTGGAGAAGAGAGGGATGGTCATAAGCAGCTCTAAAACAAAATCCATGGTGATATCACGAGAAGAAAGAAAACATCAGATTAAGTTGGGAGAACAGGTCCTGGAGCAGGTCGACCACTTTAAATATCTCGGAGCTATTATAGACCGAAAGGGAGGCATCAAAGAAGAGTTGGCCACTCGGAAAGCAGAGGCTGGGAGACTTTTTCAGGCCATAAATCGTGGATTCCTCAGCAAGAAAGAGGTTGGTAAGAAACGAAGATGGCTGTATACCGCTCCACCTATGTCCCAGTCTTGACATATGGATGCGAGTCGTGGGCAATGACTACAACCCACAAAAGCCAGATCCAAACCTCAGAAATGAGGTATCTGAGGAAAGTGGTTGAAGTAACAAGAAGAGACATGGTCCGCAACCAGACGATCCGTCAAGGCCTAAAATCCCATCCGCTGCAGACCCAAATAGAACAGTCCCAACTAAGATGGTTTGGCCATGTCTGCAGAATGGGAGAAGATCGGCTACCACGACAAGCATGGGAAACAAAGAGCCAGGGATCCAGACCTCCAGGACGACCCAGAGTCCGCTGGGAGGACAACATTAGACAATCTTTGAAGGACCGAGGACTAGAATGGAACCAGGCCAGGAAGAAGACAGCTGATAGAATGGTCTGGCGCTCTCTCTTCCAAACCTCTACACCTCACGGTAGAAGGGGAATGACTAAGTAAGTAAGTAAAACAGATGTGGACATTGAGCTTCACGTAAAATTTAGCTTGTTTTCTTCATTTTTCCCCTAGTAATTGCTGGTTGATGGATTGAGAGATTGATAGGCATTAATGTTGCATGTAACCTTAACTCCTTCTCTTCTACAAGAGATGGGTGCTTCGCTGTAAAGGTTGCCTGTTCTTATCCCTCTACCGTGCCTTTGCATTGTAAAACTAACACTGAAGACACTTTATATAATTGTCACAAAGTGGATTTAAGTTTTTTAGAGTTTGTCTGAGTGTATAGACAAGACATTAGTATGAGGAAGACTGAGAAGATCGATGTTGATGAGAATGACCGTGAATGTAGAAAGATGAGACTTATAGCTTCGAGGGTGAGAACCTAGATTGACTCTCCCTCGCCACTTCTGACGTATTTAATGGCTAAAGACTCACCACCTCTGACTACCAATAAAGGAGATAAGGTTTCGTTAAAGTCCACAGACACAACTATACAGACAAGTATATAAGTACCGTATAGTTATAGAAAAACTGATCCAGGGTACATTTTATAATTTATTGAACCACAACATCAATAACACAGTAAAATAAATAACGTGCGAGGTCGCACAAGCCTGAAAAAAGCAGAACAATTAAAAATGACAGACAATTATAAACCCAACACTTTCACCCTCTCTTTCAACCTGCATGGAAGAAAAATTAAGGATTAACACATTAACTGCCGAATTGAAAAACACACTGTGGCCAAATTAATTTTTTTTCCCATTTTCATCCTGTAGGTGTTTGCACAAAGTAAGCTGTAGTTTTCGTAATTGTTTACAGATTTTTATGAATTACACGTCATTTTAAAGATAAATGGATGTACTATTACAATAAAAACCGGTTGTAACTCTAATAGAGGTTGTTGCTATTTAACGGCCCTCCGATGGCCAAGGACTTGCAATATTTTCACAATTATAACTGCTTGCGCCCCATCTCTATCAAAATTTGTTCCACAAGGACGGATCCACTAAATGATTTTGTCAGTGCTATCTCAGAGGCTGTCCTTACACAACTTTCTATCTGCCTCTATAACCTCGCTCTCCCATCTGCTTCTGCTCAGTGTCTACTCTGATGCTACGTTATACCCCTCCTCTCGTTAGCATTCGGAAAGGAATGATGACCCTATCTCCTTCCCACTGCAGCTGATGACTTTGACTTTAAGCACTAGGTGCTTGACTCGGAATGTAGATGCTTCACTGCTGCTGAAATTTCTTTCAAGTGCCCGGTTACCCCTCTTCGGGTTTAGGCCCGTCAGCTTTATTATGGCCGAATTTAAACAATGACACCAGGCCACACGCCTTTTACGGTGTGTTAATACGAGCTAAGAGCTCCGGATTTTAAGAAATCCGTTCCCGCTGAAGATTGTGCTTCACTGCTTGAGAACGTTTCCTCCCACTGGTGCAGACGTGCTGGGCGCCGTTATGACCGAGACACGAGTTCTCTTCACCTTATGACGATGTCTCGAGCCCTCGGCTCCTGAGATGTCAATTTACCATGGTAAGTTGTAGGGGCAGGTTACAACCCTCCCTTTGTGCCGTGAAAATGCTGTAAACAAAGAAACAACAACGACTGTACAACAAATTCAAAATATTCTCAACCCTAACACATAAACACCTTAATTTAATACATCTCCTGTCTTTCCCCTAAATTAATCCCTCTCACCTACACAAATCTACATACAAGCGAAACGTAAATATTCCTACCCAAGGGTCAAACTAATCTACCGTCTTCTCCTATCTCTTTCTCTCCCCACCCAAGTAAATATCTGCATGGGGGCAGCCTGGGTATGACCCCCTCTTCAAACTCAGACCCCTACTGGATATTATTTTGGCTACATATAAACAACACTAGACACTTGGGTGGGAGTTGTCAATAGATGAATCGATGGTGAGGTTCAAAGGTAGAATATATTTCAAGCAATACCTGCCAGCAAAACCCACAAAGCGGGGATTCAAAGTATTTGTACTCACCGATGCTAAAACACAATACTGTCTAAAATTGAAAATTTATACTGGTATGGCAAATGATGAAGGTTGTGCTGGGGCAACTTCCAGGGTTGTGAAAAATCTTCTTGATGGATATGGCAGCAAAGGACATATTCTCTACTGCGACAGCTTTCATTCAGCCCCAGCTTTATTTCAAGAGCTGAAAGAAATTCAGATTGGTGCTTGTGGAACAGTAGCTGAAAATAGGAAGCATTTTCCTGAAGCACTGAAGAAAAAGCAACTCAAATTGAAAAAGGCAGATCATCCTGTGTTTTGTGCCATAGAAGATAAAGGCATGCTGGAATTTACCTGGCATGACATGAAAAGAGTTAACCTTATCTACTGTTCACTCCAATGATGTTGTGGACAAGACAGTTAGAGAAAGAGGAATTCTTGAGGGCGGAACAATTCAGAAGCCAGTGCTAGCAGAAAATTACAACAAAGTATGGGAGGTGTCGACCACTTCGGCCAACTGGGTGCAAGCTACTCTTACCCACACAGATCCTATAAATGGTACCTGCCATTATATCATTTCTTAGTTGAAACTGCCCTGGTCAATGGGCACATAACCTACAACACTGCCAACTCTACAAAAAAGATCAAAGCAAAGAGGTTTAGGCAGGATGTCAGTCTCGCTCTTATTGAACATGCTATTCTTCGACGCAATGTGACACCTTCAGAACCACAAGTCACAACAACACGACTTACCGAGCGCCTCATCATTGACAGATATGAAAGTGCAAGGTACAAACCAGACTGTAAAGTGTGTAAGGCTGCAGAGAAAAGAAGCCAGACTTGCATGTACTGCCCAGATTGCAATGTACCTCTATCCTGATACTCTGCTTCAAGTTATACCACACAGTCGAGGATTATCAACGTTCCCGACAAAGACTCTTGCAGAGGCCTACAGCTACAACTTCAACCCCAGTTAATGAAGGAAGCAGCTCAGACTCCAACTAGAGGTACTTAACTACTCAAACATTCACAAACACTCATTGTCAGATGCCACAGACACAGAATCCACTCAGAATAGACAAAAATTAAATTCTTTTTGCAGTTTATTCACAATTTTTGTTAGCCTTTGATGTTGAAATACGTGATCAATCGTTAAATCAATACGTCAATCACGCTTATTTTATTCATTGCCGTCCATGTCCCTACATTTTATTGCACTGACATTCAACAGATTCACAAAAACTGGAAAAAGATCATGGTTTTAAAACATATGAAATTTCTACAAATAGCCACACAAATTCAAGATGGCCACCATGATCATGTGACCAATTTGCATAAAATATGTTTTTTCAGATGTAGCAACCATTCTTAATGGTGCTCTGAAAATTTGAAAGCCATATCCTGTTTTTCATTTTTTATGAATTTTCCACACAAAAAACTTATTTTTAAAGAAATCTGCAAACACCCTTGGTAATGGGAGACAGTAATGCTCTGGATTGCTGGTCAGCAAAGTGTTAATAATATAATCAGCATACCTAGCTAGTATATTCTTTATATGGTCTTGAACATTTTACTACATATCATGTTGTATGAATTAGAAAATCATTTAATAATATGATCAGCATACCTAGCTAGTAAATGAGAGACAAAGAGTTAACTAACAGTTTTGTTACTTGTGTGTGTTTAAAAGTGTCTAAAGTCAGGACCATCCAGTGTGGCTTCCTCCTGCACGTTGTAAGACATCTTTTTTCCTTTGTGCACTTACGGAGCAAGGAACCACCGCTGCGGCTGGGTCCCTGCACCAAGCAGTCACAGGCTATTGTAGCGGTGGCCTCTGTGGCAGTTTGTTTTACATGATGAGGTTTGCCAGCCCCGCCCACTTTTTACTACATCCCTTCTGTCTCATTCGGCAGCCGCAGTAGTGCAGTGGTTAGTCCGCTGGCTTCCTAGCTCGGTGGTCCATGGTTCGATCCCCAGTTGAGGTGGGATTCTTTAGACCGCAAACGGCTCCGGGGTCGACCTAGCCTCATGAATTGGGTACCAGAGCAACTCTGGGAAAGTTAAGGCGGCCGGCGTGATGCTGACCACATCACCCCTAGTGTGCCGATGGTCAAGAAAATATGGGCCTAACACCGTATTCCCAATATGCCTCAATGGACGTGTAACGGGATCCTTTACCTTGTTCTGTCTCATTAACTTTTATTTGTGGACATTTTATACCCACCGACAGCTTGTCCCTTTTTTTTTTTTCAGACAGTTTGGCAAGCAGTGGAATGAGGCGGAGCCACTCACGGGGCAGCTTTAAGAGTTTGGCTACTTGTAAGTTCAAACTTGACTTTCCCACTCGACCTCAGTGTGAGATTCTGTGTTTCTTGAACACCCTTGAGATATTTGATTTATTAATGCTGTGCTGATGTGAGTTTGGATACCTGATGGGTAGCAGCAATGAATCTAAAGTGTTGTTACTGCTGCATTCATTGCTGTGGCTAAAGGGTTTTGAATAGTTTGCTGTGAGCATGACATTTATTTCCTTCTGTTTGTTACTGTCCTTTTCATTTTATTGTCCCCAGTATTATTTCAAGAGATAGGCCAAAACTCATATTTTTATTTTTTTTTACCAAATTACACACAGTACTGTGCAGTATAAGAATAGTTTTGGATATAGTGTCTGTTTTACCAGCATATGGTTTAATGGTAGTGTTCTAGTCTGAGCAGTTGGAGTATTCCTGAAGATGCTGATACATGAAAGAAGCATCACGCAAATTTAGCAGTATCTGATCTCACCCTTGAGGAATTCTTTCTGCTTAAAACAGTTAAAAATTTCCAGGCTGATAGGTGTCAAATCAGGCAACAAATTTGAAAAATGTTTTTTTTTCATCACTGACTTGCTTGAGTTAATACAAGCAAAATTGATGTAAGTGTCTCAATATATGTGGTATTTACATGATGAAGCAACCATATAATGCATCATCAGTACACTTACTGGGACCTAAGACGCGTGAACAGTGAGGAATGCAGTTAGTAACCCATAGCTAGACTGCTTGCGTCAGGGTCAGCGAACCAGAGCTGACCAAGACCCTACTCCACCTCCAAGTGGTGGTCCTGGAAACAGGCTGCATCACTGCAGTCTGGCTGAGTGAGTAGGGATCGAAGAGGGAAGGCTAACCTGGTCCCAAAAATGCCATGCTGAAGTGTGTCAGCCGAAAGGCGCAAATATCGCAGCTTTGCTGTAAACGGGGAAACGCAACCAACGTCCTTTTCAGGATGAACAAAGAAGAAGAAGTACATTCACTTACTTGGTCATTCCTCTTCTAATCTGGGCATCATCAGTACACAATGTGTGTGTGTGTATATTGGAGCATTCAAGAAATTGACTTTTGACATCTACCCCTGGCTAAATTTTTAAAAATTTAATCCATAATATTTGTGTTCAATCGAAGTGCAGTGATAAAACATTGAAGAAAAGTTTCTGAATTCTGAACCGCAGTCAGTGCTTTAATCATACACTAATATTCACGGCAAGTGGTAAGTATATTTATCACATCAGCCATTTTTTACCTGTGTAGTTCACAGGGGCCTTTGAAGTCACAAAGAAAGTTGTTGTTTAGCTTGTCGCTCTTTAGCAGCCGAAACCACATTGAAGACTCCTTGGTATTATCTACACTGTAGACCTAGGCTTTTCCACTGGCTTTTCTGCCATTCCGAAACGTGTTGAGTTGAAGTCATGGGCTTCAGTTTCTCCAGCTAGGCGTGCATTTAAAGGATCGTCACTTCTGATCCCAAGTGGTCTATGGTTTGATCTATGGTTGAGCTGGGATATTTTAGACCGCATACGGCTCTGGGATCGACCCAGTCTCATAAATTGGGTACCAGAGCAACTCTGGAGAGATTAAAGGTGGCCGGCATGATGCTGACCATTCACCCCTAGTGTGCTGTATGATCAAGAAAATATGGACCTAACAACATATTTCCAATAGGCCTCAGTGGGCATGTAAATGGATCCTTCTTTAAGTTTGCTGGGAAGTAAAAAAGGTTGCGGATCACTGCTTTATATCATCAAACTTTTGACAGTTTTTTATATCCTATATATTAGAAACATTCAAACTTTTTGTTTGCTTGCTGTCGCCCATGGCGACCGTTGCCTCAATTGGCTGTGTGTGGTGTACCCGGAAACGGGGCCTCCCAGTACTGAGGCAAAGTTAAGTCCCCGATGTCACTTATCGGTGCAGAATTGAGAGAGATGGCTGAGCATCACAATCCCTCCTGTGTTGCAGCATGATGAGAACCCAGCATTGCACACTGAGCTTGGGGGGATCACTTGGGCACCAGACTTAATACTGGCTCTTGACTGGATGGCCGCATGCAGGAGATTTCTACAATGGAGGGTTGGCAGGTGGTGGGTATCGGGAAGTGGCTCTGTGCAGGACGTGAGGATTCCTTGGGAGAGCCCCGAACCAGAGCACAGCATTGTGCAAGCTCTGCATAGTTGGAGAGCCCCCTGGATGACGGGGAATGCACAGTGTGCTACCCCACCTATCCCCAACTGCTAACTTAGAACCAGAAGTGGGGTCCTCTGTATGCGTGCCAGGCCAGGATAAAAATGCCTGGGAAAGAGACTGGAGCTCAGAACTCCCTAACTCAAAGTTGCAGGATGGCAGAAAAGCCACGGGAAAGACAGGGCTATTTTGAAGATAACGCAACCATATTTTCACCATACGAGCTCGGACGCCGCCTCGGTAAACAAGGTCCGCGCAGAGCAGTGACACCCCCAGGCTGCTTGCGAATAGTCTACTACTGGGAACATAAACAGATTAGGGATGAGCCCACTCTCCCGTTGAACAGGTGCTAAAGTCGTAGATACTGGGCCAGAAGGCGCACCGGAAACCACAGTATCATGCAACTCGCTTTTTTTTTTTCTATGGAGAGTACACCGTCAAATAAATCTCGTTCTGGTGCTCGCCCTGTGGAGCTCCACCAGGCAGGTGCAGTGCCGGGCTCTGAGCCTCGACAGAGCCCACCCTCAGCTACTGGAGGACCCTCTAGACCGTCTTGTGGAGTCAACAGACGGCGGAGGAGAACTACTGACCAAACAAAACAGAAAAAGAGAAACCCAGAGTGCCACTTGTCATGATGCACTGGAATGCAGAGGGAGTGAACAGCAAGCAGGCTGGATACAGCAAAAAGACAGAGCTGGAAAACATCTTGTATGAGAAGCAAGTCAGTGTTTGCTGTATCCAAGAGACTCACTTGAAAGCAGATCAAACCTTTAAAATAAGGGGATATCAATGCTTCAGATCCGACAGACAAGATAGACGAAAAGGAGGAGTACTTACTCTTGTAAGGAATACATTCCTGCACACGAAAGGAAAACCTTCATGGATGGAGCAGAATATCAGCTGCTGCAGATAAAGGTAGACAAGATGGAAATAGAACTCCTGAACTATTACTGTCCGAACAACAAACCCCTGAGTCTCAGCTCTATACAGGTACCAGCCACCAACTTTATAGCAGTTGGAGACTTTAATAGCCACTCCCAGAGCTGGGGGCTATAACCATCTGGATCACAGAGGTGAAGAGGTTGAAACTTGGCAAGATGATCACTCCCTAATCCTAGTCAATAATGCCACAGATACTCCTACCTTCTACTCCAGAGGATGGCACACAACCTCAACACCAGATCTTGCCTTCTCCACACCAGATATAGCTGGATCTATTAGTAGAGAAGTAGGAGACCAACGAGGGGGAAGCGACCATCGCCCAATCTTTCTTACTGTCCAGAGTGCAACTCTCAGTACAGGCCCAGCCATTACAAGATGGAACTACAAAAAAGCCAACTGGGGTTTATTCAGGCATCAGGTGAACACGCTGCTGTCTACCCTCAAGGTACAAAACAGAGACATTAATGAAGTGGTAAAAGACTTCAACAGATGCATACTACAAGCTGCAAAAGAAACCATTCCCAAAGGATGCCGGCGTAACTACATACCATACTGGTCCAGCACACTCCAAGAACGTCAGGAAGCTATGGACAAGGCTAGAAAGGACGCAGAGTCTCAGCCTTCACTTGAAACTCACAACAAATGGAAAAAGGCTGTAGCAGAGTTTCAGAGAACAAAGCTAGAAGAAAAGCGGAAAAGCTGGAGAACTAAAACGGCATCGCTGAACCTTGAGAAAGACGGCAGGAAACTTGGAGATTAGTCAAGTCTCTAAATGAAGAGCATTCCTCACCAAGGCAGACTATCACATTGGATGAAGGTGGCAAACTTTTCAGAGGAAAACAAGCTGCAGACTTGTTTGCTAGAAGATACAGTTCAGAAAGCAACTTACCCATTAACATAGACCATCAGAGAGAGATAAGAAAAGAAATACTGGCAACCATGGGACAGACAGATACTCCTGCCCCAATGAGGGAACCCATCACACTAGGAGAACTACAGAAGGCTATTTCCAAGCTTAAGTTTCAAAAGTCACCCGGCCCAGACAAAATCAGCAACGAAATGCTAGTAAATCTGAGCTCAGCAGCAAAGACAAAACTGCTTGAGATATTCAACCACAGCTGGTTGAAAGGAACGGTACCCCAAGTATGGAGAGAAGCCATCACAATACCCATACTAAAGAAAGGGAAATGTAAGACCGAGGCTGCGAGTTACCGGCCAATCAGTCTCACAAGCTGTGTTGGGAAGACTATGGAGCGAATAGTCAACCACAGATTGAAATGGTATTTAGAGTCTGAGCAGATCCTGGTGCCGGAACAAGCTGGATTTAGAGAATGCTACAGTATAGAAGACCAAGTTACTTACTTGTCTCAAGCAATAGAAGATGCCTTCCAGGAGAAGAAAAAGGTCCTAACGATCTGGGTCGACTTCAAGCAGGCCTTTGACAAGGTGTGGAAAGATGGCCTCATTGCAAAACTTAGGAGAAGTGGAATCCAAGGCAACATGATGAAATGGATCCAGTCATACTTGCATAACAGGAGAACTAGAGTCACTCTTGACGTCCTGCAGAGCAGAAAAGTGTTGCTCCATCAGGGGGTACCTCAAGGAGGAGTAATTTCCCCAACACTCTTCCTTGTTTACATCAATGACCTGGTGAAAGATCTCCCCTGCAGGAGTTAAAGCTGCCTTATATGCAGATGACCTAGTACTCTGGTGCGCTGATGAAAATGTCACCACAGCAAATTATAGAATGCAGCGGGCAGCAGACATGCTAGTGTCATGGGCAGAGAAATGGCTTATCACAATAAACACAGACAAAACCTCCACAACACTGTTCTCCCTCGCCCCCAAGGACAAATCAGCTAACATACACCTAGGGACAACCGTGCTCAAAGAAGAAAGCTACCCCACCTATCTTGGGGTGACATTTGACCAAAGGCTTACATGGAATAAGCATATTGAAAATGCAGAAGGAAAGGCCCGAAGACGACTAGGCATACTCAGAAAATTAGCAGGTACCAACTGGGGAGCAAATGAACGAAATCTAAAGAAGATTTATAATGGAGTAATAAGACCACACTTAGAGTTTAGCTCAGCAGCATGGTCATCAGCTGCTAACTCACATCTGCAGTCTTTGGACAAGGTGCAAAATCAAGCTCTCAGGCTCATTACAGGAGCCATGAAAACTACACCATAACAGAGATGCAGAAGGTTGCTGGATTACAGACATTGTCCCATAGAAGAGACACAAAAACCATGATCCAGAAGGAAAAGTACAACAGTATGCCAATGCACCCAATGAAGGCAAGACTAGATGATCTGGCATTGGGACGTCTAAAGCGTAGCAGCTTTGTGCATCGGGGGAAAAGACTTATAAGACAGCATCAAGAAGACCTATCCATGAAGACAACACCACTGAAGCCCACCCTATACCCTGTACCATGGAGCAGGCCAGCAGTGCCCTCCAAATTAATACATCAGTCAGTGGTCTCACAAGTGGATGTGAGTATAATGATCTGCAAAAACGAACTGCTACATTGAGTATGATCCAAGAAAGCTATCCCGATCAATCATGGATACATGCTATACAGATGGATCAGCAACTAATGCTGTTAGGAATGGAGGTGCCGGTATCTTTATCTCATATCCTGACAACCACTATGAGACTAGGCACATTCCCACTGGTAAATTCTGTTCCAACTATACAGCTGAGGTTCAAGCTCTAGAGCAAGCTGCAAATATGATTTATTAACACCAACTCTGACTGCCACCAGGTAGTCATCCTCACAGATGCACTGTCTGTCCTGCAAGCTCTCAAGGGTGGTAAACTCCCGCATCTGAGAAATGAACTAAACAAGGTAGCTGCCAAAAAGAGAACCATACTTCAGTGGGTACCATCTCATTGTGGTGTACCCGGAAATGAAAAGGCAGATAAACTTGCAAAAAAGGGAGGAGAATGTGAACAAGAAGATAATGAAGTCACATACTTTGAGAAAAAGAGAGCTATCCAGACTATCAGAAGAGAACAGAACCCACCCAAAGACGACTATCACACTCTCGACCGGCAGGGACAGACAACTATTTTTCGACTCAGGACAGGGCATAACAAACTGAATAAACACATGCACAAGCTACGATTGTCTGCTTCACCACTGTGCACATGTGGATTAAACGAACAAACTGCTGAGCATGTTCTACAGGACTGTCCTCTGTATGACCAGTTAAGAAAGATATACTGGCCCAATGACTCAACACTAAACTCAAAGCTATATGGAGTTAAAGAGGAACTTCAAACAACAGTCGAATTCATCATGAGAACTCGTCTGACGGTGTAATCATCAAAGATGCGATCGCAAGAAGAAGAAGAAGAAGTTTGCTTGCTGTGAAATGCTGTTGGAGGCACATTTTAACTAGTAGTTGATTTTTTAATTTGCTTTCCCTGGATCAGCGCATAATTAACTTATTTTATCTATGCTGCACATTATATTTACAAATGTATATTTTGCTTGTCATAAGAAACCATGATCAGCATTTAACAGTAAAAATAATGTCAGAATAGACTGCTCAGGCTGATGATCAAACTTATTTTAGCAGTATTTACTGCAGTGATAATTATTCTCTATTTTATTGGTCAAAATTAGCCGCATCCAGCCATCAGCTGTCCTCACTGGTCACCTCTGCCAGTTCTGACAATCTGGGTGATGATCGGCTCATGCTTCGCCGGGTCTCATCGGGAACTTCCATCGCAGGGCACACATTTGTCACAGTGTATTCTTCTACCTGGCAAGCGCTTAATGAACTTTCGGTTGACCCCCACCCAGAAGTGGCCGCAATGTCAAGAACAATTGTTGAAGCAGTTAGAAGAAAGGTTTGTGTGTTACTTGTGTTGTATCCTTTTGTTGGGCCATTTTTCTGCAGTGAAATATGGCATAAATTATTTTTGTTGCAGTGGTTAATAAAAGTGTTACATTCTATCTATTTCTTTTGTCTTTCAAAATGGCAAAAGCACAGCATTGTGTCAGAACTCTATATCACTTTAAGAACAACACAGTTAGTGGGAAGTGCCAGTTATGTTAATATTTTATATCACTGGAAGAACAACGCAGTTCATGGGAAGTGCCATGTAGGACAGGATGAAGTTTTTGTACTTTACCTTACGTGCAGAGTGTAGTTAGGTCAATGATAATGATTTGATTAATAATCCTGTGAGTTAGCAAAATGTACGCAATGTAAGCATCATAAATGCAGTACTGCAAGGATGCATCATAAATTAGCAAGATAATTTCATTCACTTGTGTTTTTTTCTTCCCACTATCTCATATTGCATAGAGATGTGAATGGAGTTCTTATCTAGTGATGTAAGCACAATGTTTATTTCTATGGTTTTTCAGGCTTCGTCTTCAGCTCGTCCACGCCAGGTAGTTCAAATTGCAGTACCTCATAAGAGTCATTCGGCAGCCTCAAGTCCATCTAATCCTGCAAATATGCCTTTTGGGTAGGCATGGCTTGACTATTTATACTTTTTCACATTATTACTTTGCCTCCTTCTATTGTCATGCTTCAGGGAATTGTTTTTAGCTCATGAACATGATCTGGAAAACTGTAATGCATCGATTTATAAATTCTTGTACGTAAGTAAATTACTTTTTTTTTTTTTTTTAATGACAGAACACCTCCCCAGAACATATCTAGTCCCAGCTCACAGTATTCCCTCCAGTTTGGTCAACCTTCTAGGAAAATGTTTGATAAATTGCCTTCTGTGGTTTTGGTGAGTTCTTTTCTGAATTAATTACTCCATTATTTTATACAATCTCACATATATCTTGGAAGCAGTATAGACAGATTTGGAGGAACAGGTAATGATATCAACATAGGAACACTGAAGGCAAGAGGAGTTTCCATTGTATTGGGAAGTATATGGAAATCGAAAGAAATCAAGTAAACACAAAAATAAGAATTTTCTATTCGGATGTCAAGGCTCAAACATGAAGAAAAGCAAAAAATGACAACCAGATAATTACAGACTTTCATTTTTCTTGGATTCTTAGCCCCTGACTGACAAAGCAGTCAGTGGTCATCACGTCTGGTGGCATCTTGTAGGGCAGACAACAGATTGTCTTCACTTTGCTCTGTCAGTGGCCACCCTTCATGCAGTGCCCCAAACTCTGGTTCATGCTTTGCATCTCTGCCTCCACAACTCGCCACCAAATTGTTTTTGGTCTTTCGCCTTTGGGCAGAATGGAATGACTGAATTAGAATAACAAGATCACCAATGGGGATCTGATGGGAAGAACTAAACAAATACCAGTGGAACAAGATGTGAGGGGAAGATGCTGGCATTGGATGGGATACACATTGAGAAAAACCATTTGATAGCTTTACAAGGCAGTCCATGTTCTGGAATCTTGAGGGTATCAGAAATAGAGGAAGACCAAAGGAATTACACATAGACATGAATGGGGTTAAAGAACACATGGACAGACTTTAAACAGTTAGCACAGAACAGGAAGACTTGATGCGTGTTTGTTGAAGACCTGTGCTCCACAGGGAGGTGAAAGGTCAACTCCAGGTCTTGAGAATGTTGGGTAATCAGCAGTATATTGTGTGTTCTATGTGTGGCTTGGGTCAAACATTTTCTCTTTATTTTAATGTTTTGTTAGTGACCTTTTTCTGTCAGCACATTTATAGCCCGAGATGAACTGCCGGCTTTATAATAAATAAATAACTAGTTGGGAGGGAGGGTCGTCACAATTTGCTCTCGTAGATAGACGATGTTGTCGTTCAGAAGGTCCTGCTTTCGAGTCTCCCATTAAGTCTGTCACTTCTGTTGTTTTTCTGTTGTCTGTTTTTCTACTTCTTTATTTCTCACAAGTGTCTGAAACACACTTTTATGTGGGTTATTTATTTACTGTTTACCGGACTCTGGTTTCCCCTCATTGTTTATTTAAATGCCAGCTTTATAAGAGAGAGGGATGTGGTTATTTGAGAGTGATCGACAAAGAAGACTGATTTTTTTTTTAAAAATCTTTGTTTTGTTTAATTTCTTATGAACTCTTTTAGCACACAGGATATGACAATGCCTGGTATCAGTTATTTGACATAGAAATGTTATAGTTTTATAAAAGGATTCAATCAATCAATACCCTTTAGCTCCCCAAGGAGCATAAGCCTTCAACAAACACATGCTAAGTCAGTATAAAAGGATTGTCAGCTGGTAATTAACAAAATGTTTGTATTTTTGGCATTTCTTTTCAGCATTATCATTTAACGTCTGTAAAAATGCTTCTTGAATTCAGTATCTTATTTCTTTATTCTCCACATGATATATCTTACTGACTTTCTTGACTCTGTTTTATTTATATGTGTAAAACATTTAAGGAATGTCTTTGAGAACTGAATATACTTTCTTCATCTCTGTTGCTTTACGTTCCGTTCACATGGCCAAGCCAGTTGTGTCCATTTGATTTTAGGATTTTATTTATTTATTTTTTAAATGGTTAAGTTGGGATAATCAGATAGCTTGTATAATTCCTTCTTTATTCTTAACTTTATTTTCCATAATGAATTTTTGTTTGCTGCAGACATAGTGACATGTGCTAGGGGCATAGATCAGGTGTAGATACAAATTATTTTTTGTTAAACCAGGCGGAGGACAAAGAAGACCAAACCTCTATTTCTGAACTCGTGACAACACAGTTCTTTGAGTGGAGTTGTAGGTATTTCTCAGAGCCTTCCATATGCTTAAAGAAAGAACAGGACCCAGAAAGCCAGCTCTACCACCAGAGGGAGTATAGGTTCCTTAGGAATGCCAGAGTCAGGTCTCATGGCAGAGATCAGATTAGATCTGGTAAGATATGTCTCTCCTCTTTTTTGTTTTCACTTTTTTTCTTTTTATTTGATATACAAACAGTAATGAGCGTCTGATTGACAGAGTGGTTAGAGCCCTGGTCTCTCGCGGCAAAGGTGCCAGGTTCAAATCACGGTACAGACACTCTCCAGCTTACCCAGCTGTAAATGAGTACCTGACTGCTCTTTTGAGTTAGGGAAGGAAAAGGCAGCGAGGAAGGGAACTGTTCACCCCACCTCGATGCTGAACCTAGTATGGTGGTCTCTAACATTTGACTCCCCTATGACAGTATCTGCTATGGGACTACAATTTTACAAACAATAATAACAAAATGGCCGGTGACAATGCTAGTCAAAATATTCATTAAAAATTATCAAGATGTTCATATAATAATACAAAACTCAGTTGATGTTACCTGTATCTGATTTAAAGAACTTCCTATTTAATACGCTTCTTCTTCTTCTCTTCTTCGATCTTTAACCACCGACCGTCAAAGCAGTCAGTGGCCATCACGCCTAGTGGCGTCTTGTAGGGCAACAACAAATTGATTCCAGTTTGCACGGTCGGTGGCCATCCTTCGTACAGTGCCCCAACTCTGGTTCATTCTTTGCATCTCAGCCTCCACGGTCCTCCGCCAAGTTGTTTTTGGTCGGCCTCTCTTTCGCTTTCCTCCCGGGGTCCAAAGCATAGCTGTTCTTGTGATGGCATCGGGGTCTCTTCTGAGGACATGACCAACCCAGCTCCAGCGTCTGCCAGCTATGATGGTGTGCATGTCCTCTTGCTTGCTACGAGTAAGCAGATCTTGGTTGGTGATGGTATTCGGCCAAAAGATGCAGTGAAGTTTTCTTAGGCATGTTGTGTGAAAAGAGGACAATTTTGACATTTCCTTCTCTGTGACTCTCCAAGCAAAGTTTGTTCATTTGATGTTGTTTCCGTAACTTCATTATTTTTTTTACATAGACAGGGGTGTCAGCCCTATGCTAAAACCCCCAACCTGGAGGACCAGGGTACCAGCTTTTGTCTGACCCCTACCCACACAGACCAGTCCAGATTGGTTGAACCTACCAGGAGTTTAATACGCTTAATGCCTTTTAATGTGACACTTAAGTAGCTTGCTGTATTTATTACAGCCAGTGCTTACTTATTCATATAGGTCCATAACCCCTTTATCTGAAACCCTTAAGACCAGCTGTGTTTCAGAGTGTGGAATTTTTTTGAATTTCAGAATGGTGGAATGGTACATGATATTACAAATAACACCCTTAAAGGTCTGTGGCAGCATCCTACAAGCAAACACATTAATATTTCTGCAGCCAGTCTTCTGAATATTCACCCTCTCTTTCAATGTTCACTTCTTCATTGTATATTCTAGCTTCTTTCACAACCAACAAGCCAATCAGTGGCATACATTCACTTCTTCCTTGTCAAATCCACTTCCTCAACATGCAGTCAAGATATTCATTTTTTGCCCTGTGCAGCGTTTTCCCATTTCTCTGTGGTTGTCACTGCCAGTGTAAAGCTTCAGTAACTTGTCTTTTTGTTCTTTACGTTAAATACAGTGGTAGTTCCCACAGCACGTTCTTCAGTAAGATGCCACACAGACACACCATGATCATGCTTCTGCAATAACTCTACTTTCTGCACTATTGATGAATGAGAGATGCTTCCTTTCATCTTCTTAATGTTACCTACAGGTGTATCTGCTGCCATTTTATTGACATTTTCACAATGAAAAATTGAACTCAGAATCAGAAAAATGTACAAAAATATTTTGAGAGCATGTAGCTGGTAGCAGTTCTGGGGCACAACTAACCATGCTATGCTCGAAAAAAAAATAAATGTATTTGTAGTTTAGTTTTATGATGATGACGTTTGATGTATTCATCATGTGCTAGCTTTGCAGCATTTAAGCACATTGACAGGAAACATGATGCAGTTGATACCTTACACCTGCTTGGGTTATGACGTGCACACGAGTGATGTTGCACACAAAAATCTTTCAGTTTTCAGAGCTTCTTGTATTTCAGATATGGGTTGTGGACCTGTATTGTCACAGCTATAATACCTGCATTGTATTCATAAAAAAAAAAAAAAGGAATTAGAACTGCGAATGTAATTTACTAAATATAAGCATTTTCATCATCATCTTCATTTTCTTTTGCATCCCTAATGGGTTATGGAGCCACCACTGCGTCTGGTTCCACAGAAAGCCTGCACAAAGCAGTTATGTGCTCTTGCAGCTGTGATTTCTGTGGCAATTTATTTGACATGATGAAGTTGCTACTGCCATGCATAAACTCATATTAGTCGCCTTGTGTGACATGCATCCCAAGTGGTCAGTGTGTTAAATATACTGTTGAGTAAGTCCCAAATTTGACTGGAGCCTGAAGTCTCAAACAAGATGGTATATGTTATGCTAAGCTCCCATTTCCTATTTGCCAGAGCTTGTGTTAGATAAAAGGGTGCTCTAATGTCACTTTTTTTTAGTCTCAGACTTTCCTTGTAGCTTTTGTCTGTTTTCTTTCATTTTTCAGGAATTTCACGACTTGATGATCAAATGTTTGTGAACAGAGTAGGAGCTGTGCCCACCGCCATCAAGTTCCATCCATATGAAAACCTTTTGGCTGTTGCAGATGCGTACAATGTCTCGTAAGCTTCTGGGTTGTATGTTGTCACGAAGTGGTTTTAATTTTATAGAGTGTGCCTGAATGAAAGCAAGACCCTAGTATGAGAAAGTCTGAGAAGATAGAATTTAGATGGAAAATGACATGCCTGTGGACAGGTGAGACTATTGGCTCAAGAGATAGACCCAGGATTTGAATCTCCCCCTGCCGCTTCGTGACTAAAAAAAATGGCTATAGTCTCCCCACCTCTGACTGCCTTGAAACACAAGGAGATAAGGTGTATAATTACGACCACAAACACCACTATACAGACAACATAGAGTAAGTATAGTAAAGAATAGAAGCTGATCCAGTAAATAATATATGTATATATTTATTTACACACAAGAAAAAACATAAAAATGGCATCATACGTCATAAGTCAGTCGATAGCGTGCACTGTTGCACGGCCTGGAAAACAAGTAACAATTAAATTGAGAGACACTCAACAATGAAAACCCCAAATCACATTCACTCTTCCTGTCACCCTGCTGAGGAACAATAAAAATGGTTAGTGATTTAAACCAAATCTACTTTGGTGGGGCTGTCAACTTTTAGCCTCCACTCTCTAACACTAATAAATTTCTGTCTTAGTCCTGGTGACTCTTCCTCAACGAACGGCTACACAGCTTGTTACTAGTTAGGCAATAGGCGCCGATAACTACACCACAAGAAATGCTACAATTAATAGACTTGGTTTTTTCGAACGCAGACTCAGTGTCTATCCGTCTAATGGATACTGAACAGACCCTACTGGTCCTGTCTATTTTCTCCCTCCTTCTCTATCTTTCTCTCTTGATCTCAGTGTCTCTCTAACACTCGAGGGCTGATGATGCGGCATCTCCGTTACGCTCTTCTCTTGATTTCTATCAGGACCTAGGTATGGTAACCCTGTCACCTGTTCCTGATTTTGGTGATGACGATGTTCGGATATCAAGCATGAGGGACTTGATTAACTGTAGACAAAACTTCTCTGCTGCTGAATAGCTTCCCTCTTTTAACCCGCCCCGGAGTTAGAGGAAAAAAACCACAGCCTTGATTTCAGGCTGTACAAAATGAAACTAGTCTCCCGGCCACCTGCCGTTGCTAGAGACTATAATAGCGATGCTCTCGGCTGTATGATAAATCAACCTCGGTCCAGCTGAAGCATAAGGACTTCACTGCCAGAGACCATAGGGTAATTTTCTTTTGCTCCTGACGATACTCGAGTACACTGACCCTGAGATATGTCTTTTGCCGTGGATAATTTTATTTGACAAAATTATGCTCCCCACTGTTTCCGCCGTGACTCGCTGAAATTAAAAGAAACAGCGACTCATGTACACCCACTCTAAAATCGCTTATCTCTAACATATACAATACAAAAAATAATTCTATACACGTGTCACTTTCATCTCACTCCTTCTTCTATTCCCCTTCTCTCGTTCTTCACAACAATACATAAAATACCACTATCCCACGTGGCCTCTTCATCCCCCCTCCTTCTACTAAAATCTGCCAGGTAAAACAAACAATAGCCCAGACCCGTCTGACATGTTACATGGCCGTTACGCATGGCCGATCACGTGTTCAAACTTGACAAAAATAGGGAAATCCTTTTACCCATTAACACAGGAGTTTCCCCGGCTTACTCTAAAATTAAATCTCGCTATAGGAATAGTTTCCTCCCCTAAGCAGTATAATTCATTTACAACGTAAATCTGAACCCTCTGACAATATTTCTCACATTTTTTAAGGCTCAGAAAAATTAACGAACACACCAGGGATTTCCCCATAAATTTACATTAGAAAATATACAGGAATAAATGGTGGTTTTACATAACATCCTACAAATATGGCACACGTGTTTCTCACAAATTCACACACTCCTATCTATTGCCAAAATCATAGAAAGAATAAGCACACTGTTGCATTACGTCGTTCTTCAAAAATAGTAATTAATGGCGCTATCGTTTATTTTAAAACTGAAAAGTTAATCTTTACCTAAGGGCGAATTTCTCAAAGAACCCTCTAATGAATAAAACGATAATACGATAAAATCTTACATACCAATTCATCGCTGGTTTTTCCCACAGTGGAGAACGATAAATTACGTAGTCTGACGGCTGGCACTTATTTTTTCATAGAGACCGAATCCCCGTTTTCTGTCCCATATATACAAGAGCAACCGCCCACGCGGATTTCCCTTCCTACGCAAATCCCGGACCAATGGGAGCGCTAGAAAAATTAGTACTATCAACCCACGCAAACCCCGCGTGCTTCCGGCCTCGTCATATCGCGTGCCGGAAATGGCGATTATTTCCGTAAACAACGAACTTTACGGGAATCGCGAAAAATCAGAAGAAAGTAAAACTGGCCGAGTGAAAAATAAACCTACCGACCTAAAACGAACCCATTTAAATTACCTTCCCAAAAGTACCGAACACGATATATTCACATGAGAAGAAATAAAATGGTGGAAAAGCGGGCCCGAAAATAGCGATTTCCGTAAACAACGGAAAATCGCGTGATCAGAAGAAAATAAAACTGGTGAAAATTCAAAATAAAAGAACAGGATCGGGCCGGTTGAAAGTCAGAATTACAGTGCCACATCACATATGTGTCACAAATTTTTTTTTCCATTTTTTTTAAAAAACAGTGATCTTTTAATATTGTTTTAGTGTAATATTTTGTCATTTAAGTGTCATTCCTATCCACTTTCTCCTCAGGAACTACATTTCTGCCTCTGCATTTTTCTGTTTGTTTATTCATTGTTCAGAGTTCACGTCTAATGTTTTATTCTTTGTGAAAGATTCACATCTGTGCTGTAGTATTGGGTCATCATATTATTGCTTGATTCTCCTGTTCACTTCCATTGCAGAAGACTTCTTTGTAGTTTGCTTTTTTTTTTTTCTGAAAGCTTGATTTAGCTTGTGTCACAAAGTGGCTTTAATTAGGGTCTGTCTGAAGACAGAGACAAGACAGCAGTTTTGAGGAAAGTCTGAGAAGATAGATTATGATGAGAATTACAGTGAATGTGGAAGGATGAGACTTTTCAAGGGTGAGAACCTAGATTGACTCTCCCTCGCCACTTGTGACTTATTTACTAGCTACTGTCTCACCACCTCTGACTACCAGAAAGGAGATAAGGTTTCACTAAATTATCCACAGACACCACTATACAGTCAAAGCATACAAGTACAGTATAGTTAAAGATAAACTGATCCAGTGTACATTTTATAGTTTATTAACCTTTAGCACGCTGCATTCTTTTCCCGAAAACTTGCCCTGCAGCTGCATTCTTTTTCACAACCCCCCGTTTTTATAGTGGGCGACTTGTAATGTCTATAGTTTTTGTGTTTCTTGGTCAATTGCTATCATTTTTGGAATTTATATAAATAAATGAATGGTGAATCTGATGATATAAAATTTGTTTGTGTACATGTTAGATGTGATAGGAAGAGAGGAAAGGAAAGATGAAAAAAACGATAAACAAATTTAAAAAAAAAAAAAATAATTTTTTTAATTTTAAAATTTAAAAAAATAATAATAAAATAACCAACAAACGAAGTGTCCATATCTCAATTATCTCTTGCATCTCAATGAAAGTCATTTGACCAATACAAATCAAATGACGATCTTTTCGTTACACCCATCATCAGTAGCAAAGCAAAAAACGCCCATGTCAGCAGTGACATTCGGCTGTAACCCTAAATCTTTCCGATAAATCTAATCCTAACCCCTAAACTTTTACATACTAGCAATGACATTCTACTTTCGTTTCCATCTCTGTCATCAACCATATTCTGAGAACCGATATTAGTGCTTATAATGACAAAAATCTCATCCCCACCGCATGGCGTCAGAATACAATAAAATTAGAGCGAAAATGGCCGCGTGTTCGATGCCGATTCATTTCGATTAAAAAAATTCACAGAAAATAAACGCGAATGCACCCATTACTAAAAAAGATCGGAAACAGAAGCTAACTCTCTCTCAGATAAGTTTAAAACTTAACATCCGGGGGTGAAATCACGTGTACACACATTCTAATGCTAGAAAACGAAACTATCCGCTTGTCAACATATGTCGACAATAGCATGGAGAGCATAGGTTACCTTCGTCAACATATGTCGACAGCAGCGTGCTAAAGGTTAAACAACAAGTCAATACCACAGCAAACAAAAATAACGTGCGAGTTCGCACAAACCTGAAAAAAAGAACAAATCAAGTGGAAGACACAAAATAAAATTACCACGCTCTCTTTCACACCTGCACGAAAACAACTAAGGATAAAGACATACTTGGCGGGAGTCTCTCAGTAAGAGCCACCACTCCTGACTACACTATTGTTACTAACTAAACACACTGTCCCGCTGAAGATGTATAAACTAAATGACTACATGGTCTCAAAGGCGCTCTAGGCGGCCCTGCACAACTAACTAGCATACACCACAAGAAATGCTACGCTAATTGATTTTGCAGCACTACCTCAGAGGCTGTCCTCTAAGTATTTCTATCTAACCCTACTGTTCCTCGCTAAACTCCTCTCTCTCCTCTGTCTCGGTTCAGTGCCTCTCTGATGCTACCGTCTTCGTCTGAGGCTCTGATGAGTTGTTTTTCGTCATACACCTCCTCCCGTTAGTATTTGGAAAGGTATGATTACCCTCTCTCCTCTCCCTGACACTGATGAAGGGGCCTTTGGAAAATATAATCTACCTGTTTGCATAAGGCTGTAGATTTTATCACTGCTGATGACACTCTTCAAACCGACGAGTTAACCCGCTTTGGGTTTAGGCCTACTGCATTATTGTGGCAGTACATAAACAACACCAGGCAACGTAGCCTGTATTGATATTGGGCCTTTACGAGCTAAGAGCTCCTATTTAGAGGCAAGTCTCCCGCTGAGGTATGGTTCCTCACGTCAAGAGAACTTCTAATTCCTCTCAGTGTTGCAGACGTAACTGGGCGCCAAGTACAAGCGCGTACCCAGTTTTCTTCAGTTACACTGATGTCTCGTGCCTCTCTCTCTCTCTAGAAGGCAAAGTTCGTAGTAGGCTTAGGTGTATCTACAACCTCCTCGCCGTGAGTCGCTGTAAAACAAAAATAACATCTATACAACAGTTTAACATTACCTAATACATAACACATTAACACCCAAGATTCCTCTACACCCTGGTGTCCCCTAAATTAATAAATCTCCCCTACACACAAGCTACACACAAGAAATAAAACATATTTCTGCCGAGGGTCAGACTAATTTACCACTCCCTCCTATCTCTCCCTCACAATTTACTCACTGTCTGTTATACTAAACCCAGACGCGGGCTGACCTGATTCTATTGGGTGCGTGATCTCATAGACATCACAACATCGCTTCCCTGAAGCCAATATCCTACTGTACTGAATAATTTTCCAGCCCTATTCTTATTAAAGACTGTCCCGGGAAGGTTATCAAATTAACAAAATTATTTAACACACATATACATACACCATCTATGTTAATATTAAACCCCCTTCGCCCCTTGTCTTCTGACTACATTACCAAATAGCACAACTTATTAACACACAAACCACACCCGGGTATATTCACTACAATTATCATAATCAAATGCTGTAACTCTGACCTCTTTATTACATTACCTCAGCATCTAACCTCATACAGTTAATTATCTTAAAACCCGCTTCGCTAATCATAGATACTGCTAGCTTATACTTAGTAAAATTATAAACAAAACTTACACTACACTGGCTCTAAATTTGTATAAGTCAGCAATTGATGGCAACTCCTGACTAATAAAAATTAAATTTCATCCCAGAAGAAAGCTTACTCTTACGTGCTAAAATCCTATAGAAAAAAACTTCCTACACAACTATTAATTATGAACATACCCAACTACCGAATTTCCCGGACCAGGCAGACTGCAATAGTGCGTATTCACGGCACAAAATTCTTGGACTAGTGAGCGATAACTACTTTTGGTGCTCACTATATATATTGCTAATAGGCTGATGCAAGACAGACGCGGAGTGTCATCGCGTCTGGCATCATCTCACAGGAACCGCTTCTGCCCAACTTTTGACCTACTATCATTCCTGCACATAAATTAATTCGAGCCCAACCAATTATATCATAATCTAACCTCTGACTCATCGTTGACCGAACAAATAGCAAATTTATTTCTGCTCACTCGCCGAAATTACACGAAATATTCTGTAACGCCTCTGACCTCCTATCTACCAGAATGAGTCACTGGTTCCGCGTTACAACCTGGGTCGGGGTTTTCTCCCATCGCCACAAATAAAAGGGTTGGTGAAGGTTGTCTGAGTAATCCTAGCGCCATAAAGAATAACCTAGAATTAATAAATATCGAACTCGACCGCCTAAGAATAATTAAAGAACAAAAATAAAAATTATGGACTAAAAAAATTGGGCAAGTTGAAAATAAAAATAACAGTAACTCATCACAGCTTGTGGGATTTAGTTTTGCTGTGTCTGCTGTATATGATTTGACTGCAGTCTGATGTGTTGTCCATACCGTTTTATTTCCTGCCTCACTTCGTAGTTGATGAATAGTGTTGTTCCCACCAGAGTGCTGAATTGTTACTTTTTCCTGTCCCTTAACCTTTAGCACGCTGCATTCTTTTCCCGAAAACTTGCCCTGCAGCTGCATTCTTTTTCACAACCCCCCGTTTTTATAGTGGGCGACTTGTAACGTCTATAGTTTTTGTGTTTCTTGGTCAATTGCTATCATTTTTGGAATTTATATAAATAAATGAATGATGAATCTGATGATATAAAATTTGTTTGTGTACATGTTAGATGTGATAGGAAGAGAGGAAAGGAAAGATGAAAAAACGAGAAAAAAAAATTTAAAAAATTAAAAAAAAAATTTTTTTTAATTTTAAAATTAAAAAAAAAAATTTTTTTAAATTACCAACAAACGAAGAGTCCATATCCCTTGCATCTCAATGAAAGTCATTTGACCAATACAAATCAAATGACGATCTTTTCGTTACACCCATCATCAGTAGCAAAGCAACAAACGCCCTCGTCAGCAGTGACATTCGGCCGTAACCCTAAACCTTTCCGATACACCTAATCCTAACCCCTAAAATTATACATACTAGCAATGCCATTCTACTTTCGTTTCCATCTCGGCCATCAAACATATTCTGAGAACCGATATCAGCGCTTATAAAGACAAAAATCTCATCCCCACCGCATGGCCTCAGAATCCAATAAAATTAGAGCGAAAATGGCCGCGTGTTCGTGCCGATTCATTTCGATTTAAAAAATTCACAGAAAATAAACGCGAATACATCCATTACTAAAAAAAAATCAGAAACGAAAGCTAACTCTCTCCCAGATAAGTTTAAAACTTAACATCCGGGGGTGATATCACGTGACACACATCCTAACGCTAGAAAACGAAAATATCCGCTAGTCGACTGCAGTCGACGAAAGCTTGGAGAGCATAGGTTACCTTCGTCGACTGTGATCGACGGCAGCTTGCTAAAGGTTAAAGTGACAAACATTAGCTGTACATTTTTTTTCAGGTTTTTTTTTCCTCTTGTTTCTTGAATTAGTCTTGGTATTGTTTCCTGTATGGAAGAAAAACAACCATATTAAGAAGCCTCAAACTAATAGTGGCAGGCATTCATTGACCATGACATTTGCCCTACTACAGCCATTCAGCAGAGGCAGTGGTGGTAAAGAAGAGTATTGATGTGATTATTTCCTTCCCATCAGGTTCTGGGACCTAGAACAAGGAACTAAAGTCTCAGACATCCCAAATCCTGCCACTCTTGAGAAGTCAACGTTTGCCTTGAGCCGCATCAGCCGCATTACATCAGTAGATTTTATAAATGATCATGATTTGGTGCTGTTCATGTTTTGTACTGGTGAGTTTAAAGCTTTCCTCAGTGATCAAAGCTAATTTATAAGCAGGTTTTAAAATGTGTATCATGTATAGATTGTCTTGACCATTCTTTTTGACATTTTGTAACAGCAGTTGCTGTTATGTATAACTGTCTGGTTGTTCTTTGGCCATCTTTCTATTGTAGTTCAGCCACTCTATCAAACTGTTTCTTCCTCTGGCATTCTCATGCCCAATGCAGTCTTATGGAAAGCTTGTTCTCCCGGTCAGTCTAGTAAACATTCTAACAGTTTGGCCACATTATTTAATCGAATGCATCTCAAGATTCCGCAGCTCTTTGAGTAGATAGTTTCTGGTATTTAATAAACTTTGTGAACGGTGTGGCAAGATTGTTTCCAATGCTGTTGTGAAATTGATTACTGAAATCGATGGTGTTATTATAATATCACGCAACACAGCAAAGCGACACGAGGGTCACAGTTCATAACAAACATGGCCACTAACAGTAGTGGTGAGATGTGCTTTATTTCTAACTTTGGACGAATGGTATAACCACGAGGAGAATCAAATAGCAGAAAGACTTATATGTTTAGATTCTGGAAGATTGGCTCAATGTTCACATATATGTATTATGGATGGAAATGTATTGGAACGAAAGATATAGTAAGTTGAATGCATAAAATTGTGATTTGATAGGATCCATACACACTTTCGAGTGATGTAGGAAAATGTTTAATTGGTCGGATGAATAAGAAAGTTAGATGGAATGGTAGCTCTGGACTGTCCGGTTCTAACGAGACTTAAATGGACAGAATTGGATGGACAGAAGACTAGAACGACGAAGGAAGAGGTGGACCAGTTTGTACAGAAGTCAAAATTTCATACAATTTGCTAACAAATTGAGCAGACCAAACGCGTCTGACGTCATGCTTTTCAAGAGGAATGCATTGCCCCATAAAAGGGGGGAACGCAATTTGAAAAGGACACACCGATAACATTTTTGAAACACTAACGGACACAGGACAGCGCTCGCCACAAAGCTTTTACCATCTGTTCAGTATGTGCAGCCTGCCAGCCATTCACGTCCAGTGTTGATTTCTGAAGTTTGAGGGTACGCTGAATTATGAAAACTATTATGTAAATATTTCATTTATTACAGTGTTATTATCTGATGTATATTATTTGTTTGTAGTTGCTAGGAATTGCATAATTTTGTTTTAATCTGTGGATGATGAGAAGGATCAAGCATATTCGGGAAAACTATAAGACCTGTAAATAATATTTGGAATTATCAAGCTGTAAAATATTTGAGGATGTACAGGAATGGATAAAACAAGTTGATTGTTAGTACGTGTAACTAATGGGAATGTTTAAGCTAGTACTATATCACTGAAATGATGTCCTTGCTTACTCTGACTTTATAACTTCGACATCTGATGACTGACTGGTCTGACATCTGTGCTAGTCACCTACAGATCTAGCCAGATACTATCCAGGACCGATATATTGTTTCAGGTTCATTTGATCTATACTGTCAACTATCAGAAGCCTGTGTATGTTCATCAGTGATAATCCCACATAAGTGAAGGAACCCAACATGTGAACAACAGCTGGTTCGTGGTACCCCTACTGTTAGGTCTGCCAAGACTGATAGAACTCCAGTGACAGTTCGGTGTCGTCAGTATCACGGATCAGAGATAAGTTTCCTATAAAGAAACTGACAGCATCAATATATGAAACACAGTAACGACAGAATTAAGTCATATGATGACCAAATTGTGCTAAATTCAAAGGACTAAAAGAACGTTAGTACTAGTAACAGTGATTCAAGTGTTCATTAACTTTACTACAAAGAGAACAGTATTCCAGATCCAGAATTTAAAAAGACAGTACTATTGATAAAATTGCGAAGTGACTTTTTAATTATATTACTATTTTTCCAGGAGAAAAAATATTCCTGCAAATACTGTAAATAGGTAAAGGATCCCGTTACACGCCCATTGAGGTATATTGGGAATATGGTGTTAGGCCCATATTTTCTTGACCATCGGCACACTAGGGGTGATGTGGTCAGCATCACGCCGGCCGCCTTAACCTTCCCAGAGTTGCTCTGGTACCCAATTCAAGAGGCTAGGTCGACCCCGGAGCCGTTTGCGGTCTAAAAAAATCACGCCTCAACTGGGGATAGAACCATGGACCACCGAGCTAGGAAGCCAGTGTACTAACCACTGCGCTACTGGTAGATAATATATAACATTAATTGTGTGAATAAGAAGACATCAGATTAAGCTGGGAGAACAGGTCCTGGAGCAGGTCGACCACTTTAAATACCTCGGAGCTATTTTAGACCAAAAGGGAGGCATCAAGGAAGAGTTGGCCACTCGAAAAGCAGCAGCTGGGAGACTTTTTCAGGCCATAAATCGAGGATTCCTCAGCAAGAGAGAGGTTGGTAAGAAAACGAAGATGGCTGTATACCGCTCCACCTATGTCCCAGTCTTGACATATGGATGCAAGTCATGGGCAATGACTACAACCCACAAAAGCCAGATCCAAACCTCAGAAATGAGGTATCTGAGGAAGGTGGTTGAAGTAACAAGAAGAGACATGGTCCGCAACCAGACGATACATCAAGGCCTAAAATCCCACCCCCTGCAGACCCAAGTAGAACAGTCCCAACTAAGATGGTTTGACCATGTCTGCAGAATGGGAGAAGATCGGCTACCATGACAAGCATGGGAAACAAAGAGCTAGGGATCCAGACATCCAGGACGACCCAGAGTCCGCTGGGAGGACAACATTAGACAATCTTTGAAGGACCGAGGACTAGAATGAACCAGGCCAGGAGGAAGACATACGATAGGATAGTCTGGCGCTCTCTCTTCCAAACCTCTACACCTCGCGGTAGAAGGGGAACGACTAAGTAAGTAAGTGTGAATATATGTTGTTGAAAATTCTTATTGCTCTTTTCCAAAATAGCAGAAAAAAGAAAATCACTATAAATATTCAATGATTCAATAATTGTACCCGAGGACTTGTTTACTTTTTTCAATTTTTGTTTAAAGTTCTTGTTCATTTATTTATCCCCTAGCATTTAATTTTTCATAGGATAGTTGTAGGGAGGAGACACTTTAAATCCTGGTACTACTTCTTACCATCTGGGCCAGTGATTTTCAAATTTGACTATACCTATGACCTCTATACACCAGTGCTTATTTCTAAGACTGGAGTATTGCTTTTAAGACCAGAACTCTTGACTGGCACTCTATCTTTGTATCATTTGATAAACCTGGATATCATCTTTATCACTATATAAAATAACCTCTCATTACAAATGGTAAGGTTTATTTTTCTTGTAAAAATTTTTCTTTGGTGTCAAATCATTTTCTGTAGCCATACTTGTTATGCATTTTTGTGGCCGCAGTTTATGTGTAATTTCTGTTGCTGTTATGATTTTGACCGTTACCATATTTTCATTTTGAATGGAAGCGTTATTAGCGCTGTATTTTTGTCTCTTGTACTATGACATAGGCTGCTATTGGCATGTAGATCAATATATTTTATGGTTTATTTGCCTCATGTAGCTGCAAAAATACGAAAGAAAATCTGCAGTTGCCTTGCCATAAGGCAGTGTAAAAGTACACATGACACACTAATAATGCACTAGTTGTACTCACAGCTTTATCTGACTGAGAAGTATGGAGCACAGGTAATCAAGATTTTAAATAGCCATGGTAGTGTGGAGAAATAATTGTGAGAATAGTGTATTGTAGTTTCCGAGAGTCTGTGAGGTGACTAAGAAAGAACAGGAGTGCTGTTCCCTCGACATGTCATAGAAGTCCCTCGACATGTCATAGAAGTCCCTCGACATGTCATAGAAGTCCCTCGACATGTCATAGAAGTCCCTTGACATGTCATAGAAGTCCCTCGACATGTCATAGAAGATGACTAACATGAAGCTTTGCATGCGGCTGGCAACCTCTTCATGAACAAAATGTTGCTACAGATGCACTATGGTGTAGGCTTCTACAAGGGGGCCCACAACAGTTGTGGCTCCATGCTTCATTAGAAGTGAAAAAGGATATGGTGATATTGATCAGTCAGATATATTGCCCACAAAATATCATTAATATCATCATCAAGACTGAGTATGGAAATGCGCCCTGTTAGCCCTCTGCTGCTTTTTTGGTATTCCATTTTGGCATGCTCTTTTCTCTTCTGCCTGTTGTGAGAGCTTCTTTTCGCCCAGTCTGAGGTGGCGCTGTAGATAGCATCACCACTTGATGCGATCTGCAGCTTCATCCTCCCAAGGTTGCTGGATTTATGTCTGGTGCCTTCATGTCTCTCTTGCACACATCTTTGAACCTCAGCTGCAGTCGTTCTACTGTTCTTTTGCCATCTGCCGGTTGTGCATAGAAAATATCTTTAGGGATGCGACCATCTTCCATACGGCGGACATGGCCAAGCCAACGTAGTCTGCGCTGTCTAAGCAGTGTATACATGCTTTGAAGACCTTCACCTTGACATTTGTCACTTTGTCTTTCCATGAAATACCAAGGATGTGGCGTAGACACTGCAGGTGGAAGGTATTGAGCCTTCTTTCTTGCTTAGCATAGGTTGTCCCTGTCTCGCTACCATATAGAAGCTTTTGTGTAATGGCCTCATTTAGAATACATAAATTAGACACTTTAGTTGTTAACAGTATTTTTAGCATTCTTCTGTGAAACTCACATTTCTGTGGTCTCCAGTAATCTTCTTGTTTATTTTCTGTGATTCACTTCTGTAGGATACCAGTTGTGCAGTGTCACAAAAGAGAATTCTCACTTTTGCATTCACATATAACATTTTATTGCATAGGATGTTTTCCATGTTCTAGAATACTGTATTTTGCACTGGCTATTCTGTTTTTTTTGGTATTAAGTTTCATTTTTAAATAAATGTTACTAACATGGCTTAGTATTTAAATATGTTTGCTAGTTTTAAAATGTTACCATGTGCATTAATCCTGCGTTCTGTAGAAATTACTTTCTTCAAGATAATCACTATTTCTGTTTTCTGATTATGTTGACCAAATCTTTTATTTTTAATTTTGGCCACAACAACAATCAATAACTGCCTATAATTTATTCTTGCTTCAAGTTATTAAAACTATGTCATCAGCACTGGCAAGTGGAGAGTAAGAGCAAAGAAGGAAGTGTACCATTTAGACTGTTCCGCAGTCGATAATAAACATAGTCAAAACAGGTAGAATCAAATAAAGAAATGATAAAAGATAGTCCCTTAGCAGATACTGACGTAGGGGAGTGAAGTGTTAGAGACTTCACCATACTAGGTCCAGCATCAAGAGGTGGGGGTGACCAGTTCCCTTCCTCTCTGCCTTTTCCGTCCCTAACTCAAAGTCAGGTACCCATTTACAGCTGGGTAGACTGGAGCGTGTCTGTACCGTGATTTGAACCCGGCACTTTTGCCGCGAGAGACAAGCGCTCTAACCACTCTGTCAGTCGAACGCTCAAGTAGAATAAATTGAAGCTAACTAAAAAAAAACCATTGTAAAAAAAAAAAAATTTTAAATTAAGGTACAGAACATAAAGACACCAAACAAATGCTTGGAATTACAAGATAGAAACATATTTAAAAGAACAGGGTATGAATAGCCAGAACAAGGACAGAGAAGAGTAGGATTTTGTGTTTATCACTTATTTTCAGAGCTGGGAGTGCTCAAGAAAAATTGTATTTCAGTCTTGATAATTTTCATGTGATTGATATTAAGCCGAAGAGAGGATTAAATAAGCAGCTGAGGGCTGTCACCTCAGGGATGCATTCCCATAGTCAGTTATGACTGAAAGGGCTATTATTATTATGATATTACAAGATTGCAGTGAGAGCACAGCATGTTGGATCTGTTATTGACAAATAGTAATATGTGTTCGTATCTTCTTTCTCAAGATGATGGTGCTGTTCGTGTATATAAAGATTTTCTCTCAACTAATGAAGGAGACAGAGAATTGGTCACAGCATTTAAAGGTCTGTCGGAAATCGTCCCTTCAGAGAGAGGTAAGGGAGTGAGTATTTTCAGCCACCTTAGCAAATATATTTGTAACAGTTTGATAACATTCAGATAAGAAAGTGTTACAATGCCATTGTATTTTATTGCTGTGGAAGGCAGCCTCATTTTGGGGTCAGCTATAACCAGCCTATTGATGAGCAGACTAGTGGCCAAGATTCTGGCATAAGCTTTAGGAAAAACTGGCAATGGCTATAAGAACATAAGTATATTTGTTAGATGCAGAAGGCTAAAAGTCGACACGCATTAGAATTTGTTAATTTTTTTTTTTTTATGTAGTCCATACCTATATGTAAGCTACTGAAACAGTAAGGTGAACAAAAGTACATAGTGTAATGCAATAATTAACTAATGAAGTAGACAGAGAATTGGTCACAACATTAAAGGTCTGTCAGAAATCATCCCTTCAGAGAGAGGTACACTACATGAAGTGTTTAAATGGTGCAAGGAAACTGGCTCCAAGGTCAGTCCTAACAAAGCATGTGTGCTGTGGTGCTCCTTGAACAACTCCACGTTGAAAGCAGATCTTCCAAACATTACTTTCAGTGGGCAGATAATGGAAAGTCAAGACAAGCTGAAATATCTCGGAATAACATTTGATCATGGGTTTTCATACGCGTGCCATGTTGATCTAATCATCCAGAAGTGCAATAGAGGTCTGGCAGCCCTGAAAACAATGGCTGCTGCACACCTGGAGCAGAGACAACTGTTTCTCCTGTATCATCAGCTAGTCATGTTTTGTTTGTTAGCTTGTTTTGTTTTTGGTTTTTTTTTTTTAAACTACTTTTAATCAGAAAACTCACTGAAATTAGCATAATTTTTTATAGACATAAAGATGAGTTAAATATCTAATGTCATACCTTGTTACAAGGTATTTAACAATAATAATGGGAATATGTCATCATGTGGTTAGTTGCAAAAATGGTTGTTAACCCTGCCTTTCTTATCATTATAATTTCCTGTTCACTACTTATGGAGCGTGGACCTACAGATGCAGTTGGTCTCTTTGTAGGAAGCCTGCACCAAGAATTCATGTCTTCTTACAATTGTGGTTTTTTGTAGCAATATGTTTTATATGTTGAGATTGCCAGACCCATTCATGACGTTGATATTAATTGCCTGAGGGAGCAATAGTCCTTTCTTTTGTCTCCTCAGCCCTAAGAACGACACAGGATGTTCGTCTAAAGGTTTAGGAATATAGTGATAAAGGATGTTCCTTTAACCTTTAGCGCGCTGCATTAAAATCCCGGAAATTTGCCCTGCAGCTGCATTCTTTTTCACAACGCCTCCGTTTTTATAGTGGGTGACTTGTAACGTCAATAGTTTATTTGTTTCTTGTTCAATTGCTATAATTTTTGGAATGTATATAAATAAATGAATGACGAATCTGATGATATAAGTTTTGTTGGTGTATATGTTAGATGTGATAGGAAGAGAGGAATGGAAAGATGAAACAAAAAAAAAAACGGTGAAAAAAAAACAACAAACGAAGAGACTGGACTGCATAAGGCTGGTCCTATTTATGAAAGCTATCATACTCTCATCAACACTAAGTTCTTTAGAGGGTATGTAATGGCTTTGCCATAGAGGGAGAAGAGTGTTGACGAACGATTTGATTTTGAAAGGGTTAGGTTTAGGGTGCTCTCGTAGTGCTGCAGTTGTATTGACGGGGCCCCGGGAATATCAACTTCATCAAAATCGTAGTCAAAAACGCTAGGCAAACTACTGTCATCCCAATCTCCGATATCACCCATATTCTGAGAACCGATCTCAGCGCTAGTAAAACCAACAAACTCCTTCGTCATCGGAGTCAGAATCCATGACAATTACAGCGAAATTGGCAGCTTGTTCCATGCCGATTGATTTCAATTAAAAATATTCACAGAAAATAAACGCGAATACACCCGTCACTAAATCTTGATCGGAAACGGAAGTTAAATCTCTCGCAAATAAGATTCAACCTAAACATCTGGGGGTGATATGACGTGTACACATCTTATAATGCAGGAAACCGACGATATCCGAAAGTAGCAACAATGCGCCTGCAGCTGCCAGAACATAGAGTACCTGTGGCGCAACGCTGCGACCGCTGCGTGCTAAAGGTTAATAAAGAAGTTGTCACATACAGTCAAAATCAGAAACTGTTAGTGTCTTGTTTCAAGATGCATTATTAATTTATGGTATTAGGCTTGTTGTACTGGAAGTGTCAGCATAAATGAAGAAATGTTGTGCTGTTCTGGAAATAGACTTCACAAAGTTTTAGTAACTGAAGAAGAGGAGTGGTATCGGGAAGATGAAGAGAGGATTCAAAGATTCTGAGCTAGATGATGCATTAAGAAAAAATTATGTGTAATTGATTATGTCCAGCTGTCACATACTTGCTCCACCTTGTTGTGGTGGGACATCTTTCTTTGATCCATAACCGCCAAAGCAGTCAGTGGCCATCTTGCCTGGTGGCGTCTTGTAGGGCAGCAACAAATTGATTCCACTTTGCTCGGTCGGCGGCCATCCTTCGTGCAGTGCCCCAACTCTGGTTCATTCTTTGCATCTCGGCTTCCACAGTTCTCCGCCAAGTTGTTTTTGGTCGGCCTCTCTTTCGCTTTCCCTCGGGGGTCCATAGCATAGCTGTTCTTGTGATGGTATCAGGGTCCCTTCTGAGGACGTGGCCAACCCAACTCCAGCGTCTGCCAGCTATGATGGCGTGCATGTCCTCCTGGTTACTCCGAATAAGTAGTTCTTGGTTGCTGATGGTGTTTGGCCAAAAGATTCTGAGAATTTTTAGTGGGATATACCTTGTGGATAATATGAGCTAAGTCAGCTGGAAGAACCTTACATTTCTGGCAAGTTCATATGAAAGTCATGGGGTAAAGGTCAGACATATAGAGCGCAACCAGTCCCGAACGATTGGAGGTTGGGCAAGGGCAGGAACCGTAGCTTAAAAAATAAAATAGTGTGTTAAAGAAACCTCAAACGTAACCACTAGCCAGAGTCCAAAAAAATGCTCACAAAAGAGGCTTATGACTCGGGCTGATAAAAGTCAGATACTGCAATTCAGGCCTCTTATACAAATATTATTTGAGACAAGGTAAAATCTATAATTGCTGTTTGGGATATGCAAACACTGAATGAAATTTGAAAAATGGCACAAGTAGCTGAGGGAAAGGGCTGCTGCAACAAAAAACTGTTGTTATGGGTGCAGACATGATGGATTGGAGCAGACAGAATATTAGCGAAATCATCATTTATTTAGGACAAGAAGACAAAGAACATGCTCACTCAGAGGGGGGTTGTTTTTATTATGTCACCAGAGCAAAGAAGGCATGAGATAGAATGGACCCAGTCTCACCCAGAATCCTAACAGCAAGATTCCAAGCAAAAGGAAGAAGATGCACCATAAGCCAATGATATGCACTAAAGAATGGTGTATATGATACCACAGCCCTTCAAGCTTTGGAAGGTAGTGGGCATTGTAGAATTAAATTAGCCAAACTAATCCTGGATACTGATCAGCTTTTCACATCCTGTGGCATCAGGATAGTTATTCAGTGGATCCCTGGTCACTCAAATACACCAGGTAATGACAGAGCAGACAGATTAGCAAAGAAGGGAACAAGACAGGAACAACCACTCACAGCAACAACTCTCCAAACAGCCAAATCACTCATACGAACAACAAATGAAGAAACTTGGCTGAACATATGGGCCATAGGAAACACCGGGAGAGAGGTTTACAGACGAATGGCCGGTCCTGATCCTAATGTAAACATTAGCCATCTTACAAGGAGTGATCAGAGCACCATTTTTCGGCTCAGAACACAACGTATACCATTCAAGTCACTTTAACAGAATCCAATCACAACACTCTCCAGAGTGCCAGCTATGTTACTGCTGACTACTACCTCTTTAGGTGCCCAGCATTCAATGATGTTAGGAAAATGCTCCTTCCTCCGAGGCCAGATAAGTGGAACACCTTGTACGGAGAAACAAAACAACGTGAAAACATGCAGATATCACTATGTGGCATTGGGCCAAAGGGCGAGAGCCCAAGTGCCGCATGATCAATAACAACAATACCACAAAACAAGATGAGTGGATACACTCCAGGCAGCAATAACAAAGCACTGATGTGAGACATGGGGATTTGAATCTAAAAGTTGGAACAGACAGTTATAAATTGATTATAGGAACCGGGAACAGAAATAAAAAACAGGGAAATTCTTAGATTCTGTGATTTCAATCACCTGATCATAAGAGGATCAATCTTTCCACAAAAGAAGGTACATAGAGCTACATGGATCTCCCAGGATAGGTACACAAGAATCCAGATTGACTTCACCATACATAAGTAAAAGAAGAAATGCTGCCAAGCAAGATATGGGGTCAAAAAGAAGAACAGACAGATGCAGATCCACTACCTTCTTCAAGATGTTCTACGAATACAAGTGAAAACTTTCAGAGATACAGCTTCTTCTTCTTCTTCTTGCGTTCGCATCTTTGATGATTACACCGTCAGACGAGTTCTCATGATGAATTCGACTGTTGTTTGAAGTTCCTCTTTAACTCCATATAGCTTTGAGTTTAGTGTTGAGTTATTGGGCCAGTATATCTTTCTTAACTGGTCATACAGAGGACAGTCCTGTAGAACATGCTCAGCAGTTTGTTCGTTTAATCCACATGTGCACAGTGGTGAAGCAGACAATCGTAGCTTGTGCATGTGTTTATTCAGTTTGTTATGCCCTGTCCTGAGTCGAAAAATAGTTATCTGTCCCTGCCGGTCGAGAGTGTGATAGTCGTCTTTGGGTTGATTCTGTTCTCTTCTGATAGTCTGGATAGCTCTCTTTTTCTCAAAGTATGTGACTTCATTATCTTCTTGTTCACATTCTCCTCCCTTTTTTGCAAGTTTATCTGCCTTTTCATTTCCGGGTACACCACAATGAGATGGTACCCACTGAAGTATGGTTCTCTTTTTGGCAGCTACCTTGTTTAGTTCATTTCTCAGATGCGGGAGTTTACCACCCTTGAGAGCTTGCAGGACAGACAGTGCATCTGTGAGGATGACTACCTGGTGGCAGTCAGAGTTGGTGTTATAAATCATATTTGCAGCTTGCTCTAGAGCTTGAACCTCAGCTGTATAGTTGGAACAGAATTTACCAGTGGGCATGTGCCTAGTCTCATAGTGGTTGTCAGGATATGAGATAAAGATACCGGCACCTCCATTCCTAACAGCATTAGTTGCTGATCCATCTGTATAGGCATGTATCTATGATTGATCGGGATAGCTTTCTTGGATCATACTCAATGTAGCAGTTCGTTTTTGCAGATCATTATACTCACATCCACTTGTGAGACCACTGACTGATGTATTAATTTGGAGGGCACTGCTGGCCTGCTCCCATGGTACAGGGTATAGGGTGGGCTTCAGTGGTGTTGTCTTCATGGATAGGTCTTCTTGATGCTGTCTTATAAGTCTTTTCCCTCGATGCACAAAGCTGCTACGCTTTAGACGTCCCAAAGCCAGATCATCTAGTCTAGCCTTCATTGGGTGCATTGGCATACTGTTGTACTTTTCCATCTGGATCATGGTTTTTGTGTCTCTTCTATGGGACAATGTCTGTAATCCAGCAACCTTCTGCATCTCTGTTATTGGTGTAGTTTTCATGGCTCCTGTAATGAGCCTGAGAGCTTGATTTTGCACCTTGTCCAAAGACTGCAGATGTGAGTTAGCAGCTGATGACCATGCTGCTGAGCTAAACTCTAAGTGTGGTCTTATTACTCCATTATAAATCTTCTTTAGATTTCGTTCATTTGCTCCCCAGTTGGTACCTGCTAATTTTCTGAGTATGCCTAGTCGTCTTCGGGCCTTTCCTTCTGCATTTTCAATATGCTTATTCCATGTAAGCCTTTGGTCAAATGTCACCCCAAGATAGGTGGGGTAGCTTTCTTCCTTGATCACGGTTTGTCCCTAGGTGTATGTTAGCTGATTTGTCCTTGGGGGCGAGGGAGAACAGTGTTGTGGAGGTTTTGTCTGTGTTTATTGTGATAAGCCATTTCTCTGCCCATGACACTAGCATGTCTGCTGCCCGCTGCATTCTATAATTTGCTGTGGTGACATTTTCATCAGCGCACCAGAGTACTAGGTCATCTGCATATAAGGCAGCTTTAACTCCTGCAGGGAGATCTTTCACCAGGTCATTGATGTAAACAAGGAAGAGTGTTGGGGAAATTACTCCTCCTTGAGGTACCCCCTGATGGAGCAACACTTTTCTGCTCTGCAGACCGTCAAGAGTGACTCTAGTTCTCCTGTTATGCAAGTATGACTGGATCCATTTCATCATGTTGCCTTGGATTCCACTTCTCCTAAGTTTTGCAATGAGGCCATCTTTCCACACCTTGTCAAAGGCCTGCTTGAAGTCGACCCAGATCGTTAGGACCTTTTTCTTCTCCTGGAAGGCATCTTCTATTGCTTGAGACAAGTAAGTAACTTGGTCTTCTATACTGTAGCATTCTCTAAATCCAGCTTGTTCCGGCACCAGGATCTGCTCAGACTCTAGATACCATTTCAATCTGTGGTTGACTATTCGCTCCATAGTCTTCCCAACACAGCTTGTGAGACTGATTGGCCGGTAACTTGCAGCCTCGGTCTTACATTTCCCTTTCTTTAGTATGGGTATTGTGATGGCTTCTCTCCATACTTGGGGTACCGTTCCTTTCAACCAGCTGTGGTTGAATATCTCAAGCAGTTTTGTCTTTGCTGCTGAGCTCAGATTTACTAGCATTTCGTTGCTGATTTTGTCTGGGCCGGGTGACTTTTGAAACTTAAGCTTGGAAATAGCCTTCTGTAGTTCTCCTAGTGTGATGGGTTCCCTCATTGGGGCAGGAGTATCTGTCTGTCCTATGGTTGCCAGTATTTCTTTTCTTATCTCTCTCTGATGATCTATGTTAATGGGTAAGTTGCTTTCTGAACTGTATCTTCTAGCAAACAAGTCTGCAGCTTGTTTTCCTCTGAAAAGTTTGCCACCTTCATCCAATGTGATAGTCTGCCTAGGTGAGGAACGCTCTTCATTTAGAGACTTGACTAATCTCCAAAGTTTCCTGCCGTCTTTCTCAAGGTTCAGCGATGCCGTTTTAGTTCTCCAGCTTTTCCGTTTTTCTTCTAGCTTTGTTCTCTGAAACTCTGCTACAGCCTTTTTCCATTTGTTGTGAGTTTCAAGTGAAGGCTGAGACTCTGCGTCCTTTCTAGCCCTGTCCATAGCTTCCTGACGTTCTTGGAGTGTGCTGGACCAGTATGGTATGTAGTTACGCCGGCATCCTTTGGGAATGGTTTCTTTTTGCAGCTTGTAGTATGCATCTGTTGAAGTCTTTTACCACTTCATTAATGTCTCTGTTCTGTACCTTGAGGGTAGACAGCAGCGTGTTCACCTGATGCCTGAATAAACCCCAGTTGGCTTTTTTGTAGTTCCATCTTGTAATGGCTGGGCCTGTACTGAGAGTTGCACTCTGGACAGTAAGAAAGATTGGGCGATGGTCGCTTCCCCCTAGTTGGTCTCCTACTTCTCTACTAATAGATCCAGCTATATCTGGTGTGGAGAAGGCAAGATCTGGTGTTGAAGTTGTGTGCCATCCTCTGGAGTAGAAGGTAGGATATCTGTGGCATTATTGACTAGGATTAGGGAGTGATCATCTTGCCAAGTTTCAACCTCTTCACCTCTGTGATCCAGATGGTTATAGCCCCAGTTCTGGGAGTGGCTATTAAAGTCTCCAACTGCTATAAAGTTGGTGGCTGGTACCTGTATAGAGCTGAGACTCAGGGGTTTGTTGTTCGGACAGTAATAGTTCAGGAGTTCTATTTCCATCTTGTCTACCTTTATCTGCAACAGCTGATATTCTGCTCCATCCATGAAGGTTTTCCTTTCGTGTGCAGGAATGTTATTCCTTACAAGAGTAAGTACTCCTCCTTTTCGTCTATCTTTTCTGTCGGATCTGAAGCATTGATATCCCCTTATTTTAAAGGTTTGATCTGCTTTCAAGTGAGTCTCTTGGATACAGCAAACACTGACTTGCTTCTCATACAAGATGTTTTCCAGCTCTGTCTTTTTGCTGTATCCAGCCTGCTTGCTGTTCACCCCCTCTGCATTCCAGTGCATCATGACAAGTGGCACTCTGGGTTTCTCTTTTTCTGTTTTGTTTTGGTCAGTAGTTCTCCTCCGCCGTCTGCTGACTCCACAAGACGGTCTAGAGGGTCCTCCAGTAGCTGAGGGTGGGCTCTGTCGAGGCTCAGAGCCCGGCACTGCACCTGCCTGGTGGAGCTCCACAGGGCGAGCACCAGTACGAGATTTATTTGACGGTGTACTCTCCATAGAAAAAAAAAAAAAGCGAGTTGCGTGATACTGTGGTTTCCGGTGCGCCTTCTGGCCCAGTATCTATGACTTTAGCACCTGTTCAACGGGAGAGTGGGCTCATCCCTAATCTGTTTATGTTCCCAGTAGTAGACTATTCGCAAGCAGCCTGGGGGTGTCACTGCTCTGCGCGGACCTTGTTTACCGAGGCGGCGTCCGAGCTCGTATGGTGAAAATATGGTTGCGTTATCTTCAAAATAGCCCTGTCTTTCCCATGGCTTTTCTGCCATCCTGCAACTTTGAGTTAGGGAGTTCTGAGCTCCAGTCTCTTTCCCAGGCATTTTATCCTGGCCTGGCACGCATACAGAGGACCCCACTTCTGGTTCTAAGTTAGCAGTTGGGGATAGGTGGGGTAGCACACTGTGCATTCCCCGTCATCCAGGGGGCTCTCCAACTATGCAGAGCTTGCACAATGCTGTGCTCTGGTTCTGGGCTCTCCCAAGGAATCCTCACGTCCTGCACAGAGCCACTTCCAGATACCCACCACCTGCCAACCCTCCATTGTAGAAATCTCCTGCATGCGGCCATCCAGTCAAGAGCCAGTATTAAGTCTGGTGCCCAAGTGATCCCCCCAAGCTCAGTGTGCAATGCTGGGTTCTCATCATGCTGCAACACAGGGGGGATTGTGATGCTCAGCCATCTCTCTCAACTCTGCACCGATAAGTGACATCGGGGACTTAACTGTGCCTCAGTACTGGGTGGCCCCATTTCCGGGTACACCACACACAGCCAATTGAGGCAACGGTCGCCGTGGGCGTGTCTTCAGTGGGGAAGTTGTGGAGTCTTCCTGTCCATGTTCTTGCACATCCTAACACTGCCCGCAAGACATCGGAGGTTTGGAGAGTGGCCTTCTCTGCTTTTTTTGAGCCGGGGTGGGCTCCCCGGGCAAGTCTCGATGGGGATCGGGACGTGTCCACGCGCCAGTGGGCCCAGCATCGGCTGCATCTGATGGAGGACTTGCTCTGCCAGGTTTGATGTGGATTTCCTACCGCCCCGGGTAGAAGCCAGAAGTGTACTGTGCCAGCTCTGGGGGAGATAAAGGGGGTGTTTCTGCGTCTCCTTGTGATACGTAGCCAAGGTAGGGCTCACAGTGCTCTTTCCCCGCCACCAAATTGCCTGCTGGTTACGCCGAGTTCTCCGAGGCTCTAGGCATGTGACCAAGAGTTGAAGGCAATAGGATTGTCAAGTCCTGAGTCTCTGTGCCTGTACGATGGGTTCCGATCTTCAGGGAGCAGTCCACACTCGTTCCCACTCCCAAGACTTGTTCAGTATCCATCTGGCTCCTTCCCACCCACAGAGGGCGTGTACGGTGTAGTGCACCGGTTTTATTATCGAGGTTTGCTCCTCTAGATCCGTTGTGTTTAGCCTGAGGATTCGCACCCTCAGTTACCAGGACTACCTCGAGGAGGGTGTGGCTCTTCACCACGCACAACGATCTTGGGGTATGAGAGGTTTTGCTAGGCCAAGAGACTAACACCGCAATGGTCGCTCCTTTCATGAACAAGAATTCACTAGGCCTAGGGTGAAGCAAGGGGGGAAACCCACTACCCACAACACCAGCACATCATACCCCCTGTCTGTAAAAGACTTTGCCCCAGAGATACAGCAAACAGGACAAATCATCATTCATTCATTATTCTTCAACTTCTGCTATGGAGTATAGACTTTCAGCAGGTTCATAACAAGCCTGTGCCATCCTTTCAATGTCTTTCCATGCCCACGTTATGCCTTTTTTAGTCTTGTTTCAAATTCCCTTCTTTATATGTTTTTTTTTTTTTTTGTCTCTCTCTTTTCTCTAACCTTGGTAAATTGAAAACAAGGACTGCCATCTTATCAGCTGGTTTCCATAATAGGAAATTCTATCCAATGCTGATTTTTTGTTTCCTCACCTGTTGTTTGACTGGTACTCATCCTGTTGTTTCCATCAGTTCCTCATTAGTGATCTTGAAATATTTGTATTCTATTCCATGCAAGCACCCATTTATGAAAATCTATAACTTACTTAGTTGTCATTTTTGTTATTCATGTTTCAGAACCATAGATTAGGACTGCCTTGGAACTTAAATTAAAGATTCAGGTTTTTGTGGTGGACTTAAGATAGTAACCCAAAACCCTAAGCATATGATCACAACATGTGAAGTGATAAATGTCAAATCAGTCCTATTGTATGGCTCTGAAACATGGAGAACAACAAACACAACAACCAAAAAAGCTACGGACTTTCATAACTGGGTGCTTGCTTAGAATAGAAGGATTGAAATGGTATGACAAAGTCACAAATGTGGAACTGATGACAAGAACCAGACAAGTGCCAGTGGAACAAGAGATGAGAAGAAGATGCTGGCGATGGATAGGAGACACATTGAGGAGACCTGTTGATAGCATTACAAGGCAGTCCTTGTTCTGGACTCCCCAAGGAAAGAGAGGCAGAGGTAGATAAAAAAACACATGGAGAAGAGAACTGGAGACAGAAGTGAAAATGATGAGGAAAACATGGATGGGGCGGGACAAGAGGACCTGGCATGTGTTTGTTGAAAGCTTATGCTCTTTGGGGAACTAAAGGGTATTGTCTGATTGATGTGAAGTGATATGATTATAAAAAGAAGCAATCAAGGCCAAAAAAGACACATGCATATACTGATGGTTTAGCAAAAAAAAATGCAGTTAAAAATGGGGGCACTGGCATCCTCATTAAATTAAGAATAGAATTCACTCTATGGCAATTGCATGTTTTTTTTTTCATTTAAATTCTTCTTTTGCCAGGCTCCGGTCTTGTTACGCTTTGGGAGCAGGAAACGTCTACCCTCATTACTACAGGAAATGCAAGAATCATCCGGTTGTGGGACATGCAGCGAGAATTTAAAATTAGTGTAAGTCTTGTTTGGAAGTGAATAATTAACAGTTCTGATACCAAGGGTTTCTTGAGCGATCGGTGGAAATAACTGCAAGAATTGAAGAGATGAATATTTGAACTGATAGTGATAATTGAAGTTACTGATTTGTAGAACTAATACATAGTCATAAACAGAGAGAAAATGTAAGGATTATTGAGTTTCAGTCAAAGAAAATTATGATCCCTGAAGGAGAAGGCACAAACTATATATTGTTAAGAATTTTTAACATTTACAGCTGTTTACATATCAAAACTAATTTATGTCCTGTTTTTTTTTTTTTTTTTTTTTTCTCTCTTCTGAAATGCCAACTTCATAATCTTCCTAAGATTAGGGGTTGAGCAAGGGCAGAAACCCTAGCTAAAGAATAAAATAATATGTTACAGAACAAATTGTAACCAGCCTGAGTTCAGAAGAATCCTTACAAAAATGGCGTTTGTACTGGAATTGAGGTCACTTATAAATCTTTTTTTTTTTTTTTGAGTAAAGACAAAATCTTCCTAAACCTTCCATTCCCATAAGGCTCCTGGCCACAAATGCAGTAAATTTTCCTTCCTCTCTCTCTCTTTCTAAAGTCTTACTTTAACTATTGTTAAAAATATTTGAAAGCATTTTTTTTTTAATTTTTTTTTTTTTTTTTCAATATTAAATAAGTGTTTCTTGAAGATGATGCTCTGATCTGTCCAGTCTGAAATAATCAATCCCATACACATTTTCAGGACATCACTACAGGTGCAGAAAGCTGTGTTACTAGCTTAGCTTCAGATCCTGTTGGCGGATCATTACTCATAGCAGGCTGTGGAGATGGCTCAGTGAGACTCTTTGATCGCAGAATGAATCCTAGTGAATGGTGTGTATTAATTATGTTCACGAGCTGTGCAGAGAATTGTTTTCTTGTGTGAGAGTTGGATGTAAGATATTGTCTGAACTATCACATTATTGTTATACTGAAACATTTATCAGATGTATGTCTTAGTACTAGCACTTTATCCATGTCCTCGTTGCCAAATCTGGATATTAACCCTTTACCGTCCTGCCCAGTTTACAATATCTTTATCTTAACATCCAAGGCAAGGGGAGCAACTCCATTTTCTAACACAGTGACCGTCTAAAAAATATGCATTTTAAAAATAAAACAGAGTTAAAAATTTTGTTTATTAATTTTAAATACACACAGTTTAGTCATGTACCATCTGCGGTATTCTTAATAACGGTATATATATTAGTATTATGCAATGACAACTTCATTAATGAGGCGAAAAAATATTTTTTTTTTTAATTTTGAACTTTTGTTGTGCTAATTCATTGCCACAAAAGATATAAACATTCATTTTTATTAACGAAACATAACTACTGATGACGGGATGATCAGACCAGTTCATTGCAATGAATTCTGCACACTGGGAAGTGTGATGCTGCACTGTAATTCTGTCTTTCAACCGGCCCGTTTCTGTTCTTTTATTTTGAATTTTCACCATTTTTTTCTTCTCATTTGAATATATATCGTGTTTGGTATTTTTGGGTAGGTAATTAAATGGGTTCTTTTTACGACGGTAGGTTTATTTTACACTCGACCAGTTTTACTTTCTTCTGATTTTCCGCGATTTTTCGTTGTTTACGGAAATCGCTATTTTTCGGGCACGCCTGTATGACGCGTCAGAAACGCACGTGGACGTAATGCAATTTTTGGACACGCGGTTTGCGCGGTTTCAAATCTGATTGGCGTAGGTCGCAGTTAGTTTATTTTTCTAAGCATTTCCATTGGTCCGAGTGAAAGCTTAGGTTATGCGTAGGAAGGGAATCCGCGGGGGCGGTTCGCTTGTATATATTGAGATAGAAAATTGCGGGCAAGTCTCTATCGTAAGAAATAATTGTCAGCCGTCAGACTTCGTATTATCGTCTCCACTGTGGGAACAAAGCGGTATTGGTATGTAGAAATTTTATTATCGTTTATTTATTAGAGGGTTCTTTGAGAAATTCGCCCGTAGTTAACTTCTTCGGGGACATTAACTTTTAAGTTTTAAATGATAGTGCCATCCATTATCATCTTTGAAGAACGATGTAAATGTAACAGTGTGCTTATTCTTTCTATGATTTTGGCAGTAGATAGGAACGTGTGAAGTTATAAGCTACACGTGTGCTCATAGTTGTAGAATGTTATGTAAAACCACCATTTATTCCTGTGTATTTACAAATGTAATTTTATTGGGAATCGATTGTGTGTACTAAATTTTATTATGCCTTAAATGTAAGAAATGCAGTTGGAGAGTAAAGATGTATGTTATAAGTGAATTATACTGCTTAGAGGAGTAAACTATTCCTATGGCGAGATTTCATTTAATTTTGGAGTAAGTAGGAAACCTCATGGGTGACGTTAAAGGGAGACCACGGAATTTCGGACAAAGGAATTCTCTAGTTGAAATGTTGGGACACGGGGTTAGCCATGCGTAACAGCCACGTAATATGTCAGACAGGTCGGGAGGTTTTTGTTTACCTACCTGGCAGATTTAAGTTGAAGAGAAGGGGAGTAGAAGGAGCGTGAGATAGAGAGACACGTGGGTAGGAATATTTTATGTATTGTGGTTCAGAACGAAAGAAGGGGAGTGGGAGGAGAGAGATTTAGGTGCCACGTGGGTAATATTATTTTTTGTATTGTTGTACATGACGAGTGAAGTGCTGAGTAAGGGAGTTATAAAGATTAATGGGTTAGAGAAGCGTTATGTTGGAGTTGGTATACAATAGACGCATTTTCTTTTAATTTCAGCGAGTCACGGCGAAACTGTGGGGGAGCATAATTTTGTCAAATAAAATTATCCACGGCAAAAAGACATATCTCAGGGTCAGAGTACTTGAGTTATCATCAGGAGCAAAAGAACATAACCTAAACGGTCTATTGCAGTGAAGTTCAATTCTTCAGCGAGACTGGTTTCAATTGCGTACAGCCGGAAATCAAGGCTGTGTTTTTCCTCTAACTCCGGAGCGGGTTAAAAGAGGAAAGCTATTCAGCAGCAGAGAAGTTTGTCGACAGTTAATCAAGTACCTCATGCTTGACGCCAGAACTTCATCATCATCCTCCCTAGATTCAGGAACAGGTGATAGGGTTACCATACCTGGGTCTTGAAAGAAACGAGAGAAGAGCGTAACGGAGACGCCGCATCATCAGTCGTCGAGTATTAGAGAGACACTGAGATCAAGAAGGAGAGAGGGAGAGAGAGAGGAGGGAGAAAATAGGCAGGACCAGTAGGGTCTGTTCAGTATCCACTCGACGGATAGACACTGAGCCATTGTGTTACTCCAAGTCTAGTATTTTTAGCATTTCCAGTGGTGTTAGATAGCGGCGCATATCGCCTACCAAGTTGGAAGCTGTGTAGACGTTTCGTTGAGGAAGAGTCAACCAGACTGAGACAGTAGACATCTTATTGGTATTAGAGAGTGGAGGCTAAAGTTGACAGCCTTACAAGATCAGAGTAGTTTAAATCACTAACCACTTTTATTGTTCCTCAGCAGGGTGACAGAAAGAGTGAATGTGATTGGGGGTTTTTTTTGGTTTCGTCTAGTGTCTATCAATTTAATTGTTACGTTGCTTTTCAGGCCAGTACAACATTGCACGCTATTTTTTATGATTGATGTATGCTGAAATTTTAATGTTTTATTCTGTAAATAAATAGATATTTACTGTACACTGGATCAGCTTCTACTCTTTACTATACTTACTTTATGTCGTCTGTATAGTGGTGTCTGTGGTCGTTTTTATACACCTTATCTCCTTGTATTTAAAGGTAGTCAGAGGAGGGTGAGATTATAGCCTTTCTGAAGTCACGAAACGGCAAGGGGAGAGTCAAAACCTGGTTCTATCCCTTGAGCCAATAGTCTCATCTGTCCACAGGCATGTCATTTTCCATCTAAATTCTATCTTCTCAGACTTTCTCATACTAGGGTCTTGCTTTCATTCAGGCAAACTCTATAAACGTAAAACCACTTCGTGACAGGAAGCCATAAACAGTCTCTGTAGAACGCCCAGTAGAAGTGTTTGGTTTGTTCTTTGAGGAAACAAAACATCTTTTTTTTTTTCGCATATGCTTCCCGTAAATTATTTACTGCTGTTTTTCCTTGTTTGTATTGAGACCGTTTGATAACATTCTTTGTTCATAAACAAACTAAAGTAATCATAAGATGCAGCATCTAGATCTAGAGTGTGGTTAGATTCAGGGTTTCCTACAAAGTCACAAATTTCAACTGAAGTGTGCTTTGTTGACACGTCTGTTTCGTTCGATCTTATTAGTATCATTACTACTTTCACTAGATTCAATTTCATCAGTGCAGCTGCCACGAATCTAAATCGAGTTCGTATTCAATATCACCACCTCATTCTGCGGCAGCCTGATCGTTTCGATAAAAAAGAACATCATCTCTCGGTTTCCGAAGTAAAAGTTCTACCGCCCGTAAAGCTATGGCTTTAAAAAATCAAAATATCAATCAATTTTGAAAATAATTTCAGAAAATGGAAGCTTTGCTTGTTACCAGAAATCTCTATAACTCAGGTCTCATTTATAGCGAGATCTCGTTGCACTATGGCAATGAATGACAACAACATTTCACGGGCGGAATTGGCCGTTTTGGCCGGTACCTTAGGCTTTGCGCCCGGGCTATTTTGGCCTTTTTAAACGGTAAAGGGTTAACCCAAATTCTTGAGCATATGATCAAAACATGCAAAGTGACATAATAATTAAAAAGAAGCTATCATGGCCTAAAAAGGCCAAAAACAGACATGGGATCACAGAATTGAGCAGCAGGTGAGTTGAAGCAAACATCAACTAATACAGGTTTGGTTGGGATTTGTGTTGTGAACAGATCAAGATGCAAGGGCATGCATTCACCCCATGCAGAAATGTCACCATGAGAACAAAGGTAAAGCCCAAGAAAATTGGGACTGTTGGTGTCGCAAATTTTTTTAATTGCCTTGATAAACTCATGGCCTCTTACATTTCACTGAACCAAAATCTTTAAGCAGATTCTGTGAATTTGATAGTTGACACACAACAGAAAGAAGCAAAGTAAGAATCACGTTTACTTTCTTAAGAATTTTGAGTGAAAATCTGACCAAAAGTTAACTTGTTATGCTTACTTTCATCTTAACAGTCGCGTCATGACTCTGAAAGAACACAATTCCTGGGTGTTAAAGGTTCATTTACAAAAAGGATCTGAAGGGAAAATTATAAGTGCATGGTATGTGAAATTTTTTAAACACAGTAATACACATACTTTTTTTCTATTATTGCAGAGTGACTAAATTGAAATGTGTTCTGTTGTGTTTTTAAAAAAGTATGAATGCAGTTTTGCAGCTGCTTCATGTAGTTCCCGGGGGGGGGGGGGGGGGGGGGGAGAAACAAAACAAAGAAAGAATAGGCTTACTGCTTCGTCAGGCATGCTGTACAAGGCCACTAATGTGAGGTTATGCATGGAGCTGGCAACATCATCATGTAGAGCAGATTGCTGCTGAAACCACCTTGGCAGGAGCATATAAATGCTCGATGCAGGCTTGCTGCAAAGGGACCAGCTGCAATGGTGACTCCATAAGAAGTGAAAAGGTGAGATGATCATGAATACTACAACTGGAAATGTCCAGTGTTAGTCTACATTAATGTGGTACATCTCCACAAAATGCTCGTCACATTTCAAGGAAATTATGGAAAACATTCATTTGGTTTGAAAATGTCAGTTTCAGAATGTTAGCACTCAAAAGCAATTTATCATGTCTGCTATCAAGTGGAGTAGGTTTTTAGTGCGTAAATCATCTTCATGGTCTTCAACGTATGCTTGAATGTAGCGAGGTTTCCGATATATCATAGGACCATAAATCTTTAAACTTTATTTTTCTCAGCACTTGTTATTCTATATATGCTGTCTCCAAAAACATCATTAGTTTTCTCCAAATTATCCTGCTTTATAAAATTGTTCATGTGAGAAGTCGTAGAACTATCTTCCTTGTAGTATCAGTCTCACCTTTACAGAATTCTGACATTTGCCTCATTTTTTTGGGAGAGACAGTTGTCATTTAAGTTGCTCACAGTAAACATAACTTCTTGGTCTATATCAGATAAAGTTTGACCTTTCATATTATTCTGAGGCACAGAGAATATTATAACAGTGATCTGTGTTTGTGATTCAAGAAAGTAATTCATCTCAGCCATCCAAGGTGGAAAAGAGTACTTTATCAAAGAGGATGTTGACGTGGTTCAGAGAAAGCCAAAAAAGAGTCTGGACTGCTGATTCACTTAGGAAAATTTCCAGTTTGGGCACCTGGAATGTTAGAACACTATGCAAGCAAGGAAAAACTGCACAAGTGACAACAGAAAGGAAATAATGTAAAATTCCACACCCTGGGACTGTGCAAAACAAAATGGAAGTGAATAGAAGAAACTGCTATCCTCTGGATTTTATTGTTGAGTATCATCAAGTGTTGTTCACCAACTAATGATAAAGAAGAATCTGTGAATGAAGAAGTTTACATCAGGCGTCAAAATGTGATGGATAAAAAGAGAAGTAAAGCCCTGCTATCCCATAACTGAAAGCAGATGCCAGACAAAATAAGAATATTGGATGAGAGGCCACAGCAGTTTAGTCTGAAAACCCATTGAGAAAAGATAGGATCATGAGATTAAATGATAGCCAGAATGCACTTGGAGAAACACCTCTACAAGATGAAGACTCGTATATATCTTGGCAGCAACACCAGACAGAACCTTGTGTGGTTTTGGGGATCACTTAGGAGACAGAAAGATTAAACCCACTGTTTACTCAGGCATTTGTAAGAGGCAACATGGGGGTATGTACATGGTGTCGGCAATGTCATGTAAAACAAATTGATGCAGAAACCACCACTGCAAATACACAGGAAGTGCTTTGTCACAGACGATCTACAGGGGGACCAGTTATAGTAATGGCTGTTATGTTCCTTGTGGAGCATAATAGGAGAGTATAGTGCACATAGACAAAGTTGGAACAACACACAGTGGTAGGAGAATAATGTTGCAAAAGGCAAGGGGAGCATTCATTGCATTGTGAAATTTTGAGAAATCAAAAGAAATCAAATCCAAACACAAAAAGAAGAATTTTCAACTCGAATGTAAATGCATTCCTATTGCATGGCTGTAAAGTATGGAGAACAAAATGACAACTGAGAATTTACAGATATAAATATGTGCTTGCACAGAATAGAAGGATTTAAATAGTATGACAAGATCACCAATATGATGGAAAGAACCAGACAAATATCAGTACAACAAGGTGTGAGGAAAAGAGGTCATTTTGGTACGGACACACATTGGGGAGAAATGGATGATAGCATTACAAGGCAGTCCTTGTTCTGAAATCCTTAAAAAAATAAATATTTTTTTTTTAAAAGTTCGAGAGAGGGAGAGATTGAGAAAGACCCAAGAATATATATGGACATGGGAATCAAAGACAGACCTAGAAAAGATGAAGAAATGCAAAGAACTTAAACAGATGGCACAGGACATGAAGGATTGCTATAAATTAGTTGAAGTCTTTTGCTCCACAGGGAGCTGACAGGTGATGATGATGAATGTCATGGAGTTGTCATCATTTGTCAAATATTTAAGTACTGTAGTAAAAAGGAAATAACTCACAGATGGTGGTGTTTTTTAATCATCTTGCATATTGTGCTTTCTTAGCTGTGATGGGGACATTCGGTTTTGGGATCCAAGATTTACAGACTCTGTGAGGGTATATAGCACACCAACATCTCTTTCAGCTGTTGATATCCATCCAAGAGCAGACATCATTGCTTGGTAAGAACCTTATTAACAGTACAGGTATTTAGTTATTCACACAAGAATAGACACCATTTATTGATAAGAGTCTGAATAACAGCGCAGATAATTTAGCTCCTTTCAAGCGCGGACTTCATTGCTCAGTAAGAGCCTTATTAACAGTACAGGAAATTAGTTATTCATCCAAGAATAAACATCATTTCTCAGTAAGAGTTCTAATAGCAGAACAGACAATTATGTATCCTCCCAAGAGTACACATCAATGTTTGGTAAGAGTCCTACTGTCATAACAGAAAATTAAATAAAAATGCAATGAAACTTTTATTGTAGCTGTTTTATCATTTTTATTGCAATTAAAACAAGCTAAATCCGGAAATAATATTGGAATTTTCTTATTACTTTCAAATTTTTCACAAAACACTTTGTTGTATTTTAACATATAGATACAGTTTATTAAAGTATGTTTTAAAATAAATATAAAGAACTTGAACGGATGACACAGGACCCAAAGATGCAGCAATAGAGAATGCAGTCAGCGACCCATAGCTTGACTGCTTGCGTCAGGGTCAGCGAACCAGAGCTGACCAAGACCCTGCTCCACCTCCACGTGGTGATCCTGGAAACAGGCTGCATCACTGCAGTCTGGCTGAGAGAGTAGGGATCAAAGAGGGAAGGCAAACCCGGTCCCAAAAAAATGCCGTGCTGAAGTCGGATGTGTCGGCCGAAAGGCGCAGATATCGCAGCTACGGCGTAAACAGACAACGCAACCAATGTCCTTTTCAGGACGAACGAGGAAGAAGAAGAAGAAGAACGGATAACACAGTCATGAAGAGATTCCACTAAGACATCAGGGACACGTAGAGGAGATATCTAGGATGATGGAATGTGCATATTAACAGATCTGCACATTGAAAAGGGGCAGCAAGGTGTACTTTTGGTACTTGCATGTAATGCAGACCTGGATGACCTTAGAATTGTGCTCCACAAACTATGTCAACGATTCAAAAGAGTTGTGATCCAATGGATCCCATCTCATTGTAACATCACCGGCAATGAAGAGGCTGACAGATTGGCAAAGAGATGTGGAAATCTACCTCAGCCTGATGCAAGCGTATCTTTCGAGAAGGCAAAGGGTTTTATCAGAATCAGATACAGAAACAAATGGGATGTAGAGCATTCAGGTCACACACAAAATGATGCCTACTACTAGCTCAACAGAAGAGAACAAGTGGTAATCTTCAGATTCCGCACTGGCCACAACAGATTGAGATACCATCTATTCAACAAGCTAAAGATATACCGATCAGTGTAACTGTGCCACTGATAAAATGACTGCTGAACAACTGCTTCATAGTTGCCCAACACCAGATCACAGCTGATGGAATGTCAATGAATGTGTGAGCAAAGAAATTGGAAATAACAAATTCTTCTTCATTCACTCTCAGACATCTACTTGAATGTTTTCAAAGAAAGCAGTAGTCACCTTGAGGCTAAATAACAAATGAAGAGATAAAAATTAAACCAGTTTAAATAATTTTGAGAAATAGCAAGAGCCATATTTCAAAGGTAAAAGGTTCCCTCTAAGATACTCTTCTGTTAAAAAGATAATCCCTTCGATGTGTTTGTAAATCAGTAAATGTGTATGTGCGTGTTTTTTTTTTTTTTCATGTTAAATTTCCAGAACCGTGCATTTTCTTGTTGGATTGATAAAGCCTTTTGAAAAAGCTAATGTGTGGAGTAGTTAAATAGAGCAGTATGAAAAGAAACTGGTTAAATGTCTTGAATTCACCATTCCATTGATAAACTACACACATTAAAAAAAAGTGGCTCTACAAACATACAGGGTGGCCCAAAAGTCTGGATCCATAGGAAATTTGCCTGATATAAATTTTTTCTCTCTTCTGACTTTAATAATTTTTATGTTTCAGTGCCAGTATGAATTTTAAACTAACAATAGATGAACGCAATAGAGACTGTTCTCATGTACACAAGACATTTGCTGTAATTTTGAATATTTAAATAAATTATGTAGCTTCTCCATGGATCCAGACTTTTGGGCCTGCCTGTATATTTTTCTGATTGCATATCTTTTTTCAATGGCTGTACAGATACATATTATTCTGATTATATGTATTATTTTCAGTGGCTCTACAAATATGTGTTATTTTGATTGCATATACTTTTTCAGCAGCTGTACATATATATATGTGTGTGTGTGTGTGTGTGTGTGTGTGTGCGTGCGTGCGTGCGTGCGTGCGTGAGAGAGAGAGAGAGAGAGAGACGTATATATAATTCTGATTGCATGTAATATTTTCAGTGGCTCTACAAATCAGTGTATGACAGCATACAGTCCAAATGGGACAGTTCTGAGCACAGTCAAGTATCATGAAGGATTTCTTGGACAAAGAATTGGCAATGCCAGCTGCATGACTTTCCACCCTTACCTGGTAATATTTTTGTTTCTGAATTCGTGACTAATATTTATTAGGTGGGAGCTAGTCACTTCTGCTGTTGTTCGTCTTCTTCAAGTATCAGGCTGACTGGTTTAGGCAGGTTTGCCTCTCCACAACTTCCTGTCCACATTTTTTATCAGTTCGGTTGTTTTTAAGTGTTTTCTCTATTTGTCACAATGTAGCTCTTTTTTTTTTTGTTATCAGTCTTTCAAGTTGTCACAGAGTATTCAAGCTTTCCCCTTCTCATAACATGCCCAAGGAACGTGGACTACTATCTTATGATATGCATAATAAGCTTCCTTTGTGCTCTGGCCTCTTTCAGGACATCCTCATTAAACTTTTTAGCTGTCATTTTTCTGTAAAAGCACATCTCTGTGGCCTCCAGAGATCTTCTTGCTTGTTTACTGATTATCCATCTCTCTTCCTTTTGACAGAGTCAACTGCGTGTAACACTGAAGAACTTCCCAACTCCCATTGACAGAGATTTGTTGTCTGCAGTGCTTTTAATTTTTTTAGGAGGGATGTTTTCTCTGAGCTTTTCTAGTCCTTGTTTCTGAGACATGTCTGCCATCTGATGTAATTATGTGTCTACATATTGGAATCTATTTTTAAATACATCAGTAGCATATAAGGGAAATTCAATATATTTTTGTGCATGTCTAATGTTCAACCAAAGTTGCATCCCTTAGCGTTACTGACAGAAAAAGCTGGGATTTTATATATATTGATGATAAAGTTGCCAGTCCCATGCAGAACCTCATATTAGTCATCTCCTGCCAACATGCTTGAGGTAGCATTTTTCTGTCTCCTCAGTGTGCCGCGCCCCCCCCCCCCCCCCCCCCTTCTTCCCCGAACTGCCCCAGGGAACTGTGTATTATACTTAGAGGATATTTAGTGATGCTTGTATATGATATTGCCAGCTTGGCTGTCATTTCAGTCATTCTTTTTTACTAATTTAGACATCAGGTCAGAAATAGTTAACCTTGAAAAGGACAACTAGCTAAATGTCAGAAGTCATTATATTTTATGGTTATTCCTGGTGGTGTGCATCGTAACTGAATTTATTGTCGTTCATTATTTTGCAGCTGTGTTGTTTTTAATGTCTACATCCATCATAGCTAGTTTCCTGACAACCTTGAGAAGAGCTAGTCCTGAGAGGGGCTTTCAGGGGGGGGGGGGGGGGGGGGGGTTCACTTTGTGCCTTCTCTTCACTTCCCATTACTACCGATCTTGTCACCATCCTTGATCTCTACCTGATTTAGAAGTTTTTGGAAGCAAGCCCTCACCAAATTTTTCTCCAGGTTTGTTCGTTAGTTTCATTTTGTGGTTTGTTGGATTCTTTCATCTGGTTTTTTATGCTAGTAATATTTGTCATTCCTATTCTGTTCTTGTAAGACTATCATTAGCCTGTTGCTAGTTATTTATATAATTTCCACCAGTTGATATTCCTGGTCTATCATGTATGTTTTCACTGCTCAGAGAGAACAGATTGGATGGCAACCCACATCCTTGCCTAGTGCCCTGCTTTATTTGCTGAAACTTTCCTATTTGCTTACCATTATAGTTGTTTGTGCAAATACATGTTCTTTATTATTCTAGGCAGTGTTATTTGATAATTTGTCAGTTGGGAAAAAAAGGATGGTTCATCATCATATCTTGTTTAATCCTAGAGGCAGGAATCTCTATGCTTTTCTCGCTTTAGTTTATGGTTGCTTCACTTTCTTTAAGTCCTCCTAGAATGTTATCACAGCTTAGTTTTATCCATTCTCTTTGTTTGTCAGACACGTCTTTTTTCTACCATCAATTCACCTATGTTGTCAGTCTTTTCTGTGTTGCATCAGCTCTCCTATGTTGTCAAACCATTTTTTATCCCTCAGCTGAATGAGTGAAAGCCAATTCTTTCTCTATTTTCCTCTTCGTCTAACAAGAATTTGCTTATTTCATCTAATTTCATATGTTCACAGCTTATATAATTGTTGTGCCATACTTCTGACAGTTGAATTATTGTGTTATGAAATCTTTAGTAGTTGTTTGTGTTTTGAGCTGTCAGTGTAAAGTTTAACACTTTGACAACCAAGCCTAAGGCAGGCAGGCACATAGCTGGATATCCAGAACTGAGAGCTTGCAATTCTGCAGCAGTTTCCCACTTACCGATGCCAAATATTGTTGTTATAAAAATATAATAACTACTCTTTGTGTGTGTATCATCTTTAGAATCTAAATGGAATCATTATTTGACATTTTTGCAACTCTTTGAAGGAAAGAAAACAGCTCCCATTTGCAGTACTCCATTCTGCAGTCAAACATAGAAATAAGTTTAAAAGAAATTTTGGTTTTTATTATATTCATCCACTGGAGCACTTCTACGTGCTTAGGAAAGAACGCGCGGGGCTACCTCTAGACCAGGGTTTCTCAGCCGAAGTTCCACAGAACGCCAGGGTCCCATGAGAGGTCACTAGGGGTTCTGCGAGAGATTATGATTGAAAAAAATAAACGTCGTATTTTTTTAACTTTGCGCACCAGGCGATGTTAGCACTCACAGTGGTGGGCAGTGGTCGAGCAGTCCCTTATGGCAATGCGCAATAGGACTGTGTTTGCTCTTGCACATACAATATTTCAATAGCATCTTGTAGAGTAGAATGTAAAGACAGCCCTTGAGGTTAAATGTTAAAAGCCATAATATTGCAGATAATCTAGTGTTATTGCTGTGCCGTGCCCCACCCTCCCCTTAGATTGGTTTGTTACGAAGTTCCAATAAATTAGCAAATATACTTGATTTATATTTTGTACATTCAAGAACTAGGCATAGCATAATTTGTATTTCTTGACATTTCACTCTCAGATCAAGCTTGCAACTGGCAGTGCAGATTGCTTTGTGTCCATTTATACAACCCTAAGAAATGTCCCCATATCCTGATCAAGATATTGGAAAACATCGTTCACAAAGTGGTCCAGTTGTAAGGTGACAAAAAGACGAGCAACCACTAGATGTCTGCGAGCAGCATTGATTATAGAGTTAATGAAAGTGTTAATGAAAATACAAGTGGAGCTGTTGCTTGTGGATCATGAATAGTGATGTGAGGATAATTTACAGTGTATGTTGATAAAGCAGATTTTATCTAGTTGTCTTTGATTCACAGCTCTGGAGAAGCCAGTTTTTAAAAGCAAGGCGCTAGACTCTAAGGCGTACTAGCTCATAATATCTTTCAGGATATGGACTACTTCAGAAAGACAGTAGTTTCCTTGTTGACAGTGTTCAGGTGTTGTGCTGTGTCAAACTGAACTAAAGTCCTGAAGAACGTGCTTCTTGTTCACAGTGTTCAGGTTTTGTGCTGTGTCAAACTGAACTTAAGTCCTGAAGTGCACGCCAAAGGTTAGATTAGTGTGTAGCTTAGCTGCACATGGTCAGGCTACAGATGGTCTTTTGGGAAGTTAAAAATAGGTTGTTTTTTTGTTTTTTCCTTGGCACTTATTCAATTTGCTGGAATGTAGGAAAAACTGTCGCCATATCCACCGGCTTTGCTGTATGAAAACACAGGTAAGATGGCCTGATTTCTTCATATAAGGAAAATAGAGTTCTCAGTCATCAATCAATACCCTTTAGCTCCCCGAGGAGCATAGGCCTTCAACAAACACATGCCAAGTCTTCCTGTCCTGTGCCATCTGCTCAAGTTCTTTCCATGTTTTCCTCATCATTTTCACCTCTGTAACCAGTTCTCTTCTCCACCGTTTTTTTTTGTCTACCTCTGCCTCTCTTTCCGTGTGGATTCCAGAACAAGGACTGCCTGAAAATACACAGGGAAAAGACAAAATTTATGAGAATAAATGCAAGAAATGATAACAAGGTTGAGCTTGAAGAAACTCCACTAAAGGATGTTGAATCGTACACATATCTGCAGTAATATAGACAAAGTTGGAGGGACAAGACAATGATATAAAAATAAGAATACAAAAAGCAAGAGGACCTTTCATGGCATTGGGAAACATATGGAGAACAAGAGAAATCAAGTCCAACACGAAAATAAGAATCTTCAACTCAAATGTCAAGTCACTCCTATTGTATGGCTCTGAGACATGGAGAGCAACAAAAACAGTGATCATAACTTAACTATAGATCATGATGATTTCCTTCAGTCATTTAAGGCAGGTGAACCATCTCCCTTATTACAGAACGGCTGGTGTACTTGTTGAAATATAGTTTTATAGATGGCCCCCATGTAGGGGTCTCTGATGAGACAATGAAAGAATAGGACTGTTGCTCCCATTGGCATGTCTCGTACAAGGCCACTAATCTAAGGTTGTGTGTGTGTGTGTGTGAGGCTGGCAACCTCATCATGTCTCGTACAAGGCCACTAATATAAGGTTGTGTGTGTGTGTGAGGCTGGCAACCTCATCATGTCTCGTACAAGGCCACTAATATAAGGTTGTGTGTGTGTGAGGCTGGCAACCTCATCATGTCAAACAAATTGCTGCAGAAACCACTGCGATTGAAGCATGTGCTTTGACCTTGGCTTTCCAAAAGGAGGCCATCTGTAGTTGTGGCTGCATACTCCTTAAGGTAGCAAAAAAAGGTGATGAAAGGATTAAATATCCTAAATGTTAAAATAGATGGGGCATTTTTAAAAATGTAGAAAAATTAAAATGTGACCTCGTGGGAAAAGTGTTGTGTAAGTGACGATGGTATAGTTCTCATTGTAAACATTGTCTTTCAGAGTATGAAAGTTTACTTAACGGCGTGAATGTTGAGAGTCGATCATACGTCATGGCACTTGCTACGATTAAATGCCATAAGGGATCTTTGCTGCATCTTGATAATTATTATTATTATCAATGATGTAACTCAGATATGGTAGGCAGTAAGTTCTGAAAATGTTAGGTTTTTTTTTTTTGGTGTTAAAGAAGTTTCAGCCATATTATGTGTGGAGATTGAAAAAGGTTGAGTTTTGTTTGTGTGAAGATTCAAAAGTGTTAATCTTATAATGTATGATGATTAATAAGCCTGAGCTGTATAATGTGTGGAGAAATTGCTGAGAGTAAACAAATTCAGAATCAAAAAATTAAACAGTTATTTTTTTATTGCCTATAATAAATTATCTACCAGAGCCTTTTATATTGGGTACCTTTTTTATTGTTAATCAGAATGTGAAGCAAACAGAAAACCCATAATTTAATGTCCACATTGTAAATATTATGATTAGTCATGCATGCAATAATATTGTATAATACTAATAATAAATACCAGTTATAATAACAGAATATTGTTCTCCATACCCCCTCCCGCTTACAAACATAAGCAGATAAGGATTTGTTTTCCTGCACATTTTTGCTCATAAAGAGGGAACTAATTATAGATTGTCAATGGGTAGTTTCCTGTGAGGTTCATGAACAAGACATTTGGTGTGAAAATATGACTTCTAGATAGCAGCTGTAAGAATTAGCAGCCAAATAAAGAACGTTTCAGCAAGTAAAAAAGGGTGTCAGGGAGGGATGTGTGCTGTCACCGGATTTGTTCAATCTGTATAGTGAAAATATAATGAGATCTCTAGAGGACATGCCAGGAATATCATTCGGCTGACATAATATAAACAACTTGAGATACGCTGATGAAACAGTCTTAATAGCAAAAAGTGAAAAGGGGCTGCAGAAAATGGTTGATACAATTAAAACAAGTCGATAAATTCAAATACCTGGGCACATTAATAACAACGGATGGAAGATGCATCAGGCAAAAGCAACATTCTATAAAATGAAGAGTATTTTATGCAACAATTCTTTGTCATTAGAATTAAGAAAGAGAGTTCTTCATTGTTATATACAACCAATCCTGACATATGGGAGTGAGTCATGGGCAATTAGTAAACAAGTAGGGAAGGCACTAGAGGCCACAGAGATGTGGTTTTACAGAAGAATGTTAAAAATACCATGGACAGCCAAAAAGAGTAATGAGGATGTCCTGAAAGAGGCTAATGCACAAAGGAAACTTATATCACAAGTTAGAAAGAAGCAATCCACTTTTTTGGGCATGTTATGAGAAGAGGAAAGCTAGAATATATCGTAACAACAGGTTAGATTGAAGGAAAAAGAGAGCAAATACTGGACAGTTTAACATCATGGCATGGAAAGACGTCAACAGCAGAATTGATAAATTGTACTGTAGACAGGAAGTTGTGAAGAGACATGCTACCAGGTTTCAAACCCATCAACTTTGCCATGAGAGGCAAGCACTCTAACCACTTGGCCAGTTGAACACAACTGTATAATTTGCAGTGGTAGAAATATGAACTCGTCATCTTCATCGCCCTTCAGCTCCCCAGGAAGCATAAGCCTTCAGCAAACTTATATCAAGTCTTCCTTCCCGTGCCATCAGCTCAAGGCCTTCCTCATGTCCTTCATTTCTGTCTCCAGTTCTCTTCTTCATGTATGTTTGGGGGGGGGGGGGGGGGGGGGGGGGGGGGGGGGGGGGCTCCCTGTACTTCTCTTAGCCTGGGGATTCCATAACAAAGGCCTGCCCCCACAAATCCATCAACAGTTTCCCTCTGTATGTATGCTATCCATCTTGCTATTCTTCTGCTCATCTCCTGTTCCACTGGTGCAGCCACCTCACTGAACTATTGTATGGACATGAGGTATAGCATACATATAGGTGTGTGGTGGCAGGGAAGCAACCCCGTGAAAATTGCTTGCTGAAATTGGATGTGTCGGGCCAAAAGGCGCAAATATCACAGCATAGCTGTAAACTACGACACAACGTAATTACCACTCAAAATGGCCAGAGTTGTAAGAGAAATGGCTGAGCGAACCCAAACAACAACATCTCCTGTTCCACTTCCACTGGCATCCCTTCTAGTCCCTGTCAACAGTTCCACATATGAAAATCTGAGTATGATTTTTTTTTTTTTTAACAGTTTGTTAATTCATTAAGTGCTGGGTAGAACAATTTTTCATTTTAGTAAGGACTAGATATAAGTTTATGCCAAAAAAGTTCTAGGTTTCTAATATTGCAATGGTTAATACATGCAAAATGAGAGAACTAGATACAGAAGTGAAAATGATGAGGAAAACATGGAAAGAACTTGAACTGATGACACGTGACAAGAGGACTTGACATGTGTTTGTTGAGGGCCTATGCTCCATGGGGAGCTAAAGGGTATTGATTGATTGATAATACATGCATGAAGTTGTCCTTATTTATTGCTACGTTACAGTTGTGAGCACATGTCAAGGAAACAAATTGGTGGCAGCAGCATATGGTGCACAAGCAATATCAAGGACATGTTTTCAATGGCCAGCAGTGCAGCAGCTAATAACATTAGTTTTCCAACATTTATTGCTGTAACTGAATCAGTGTTTCTCAAACTTTTAGGAAGAGTAAGGGTAACAAGAACAAACACGCACACAGGTGTGTAGAGCCTTACAAAAAATACACACAGTACAAATTCAACACTGCCATTAAACTTTATTCTTTGCCTGTTGACAAGACCCAGAGTGTGAGAACTAAAGAAGATGAAGAAGAATCATTGCACATCTAGTTTGACACAGATTATGTCGCAAAATAAACATGTCAACAAAACAAATTAAAAATACAGTATAACAAGTAATATAGATTGTCTCGTATCTTGAAGAGAGGTTAGGCATATATGACCTGAGGATGAGAGAGATGTATGAGTAAAGGGATGACACAAACTATGATGACAGAAACTATGACGGATTCAAAAGCAAGGATAGTAGAAGGAAAGAAAATGATGTTTAAAACTGCGTTTAATCTGCGGTGCCGAACACTGATAATAAACTTGTATGTAAGAAACTGATGTTTGGTCATGTTATTTTTGACATTAGAAAGTACATTTTTGGATGTGTGACGGCATTTATACGTGCATCTCTCAAATTGCCTCTCAAAGCCATCCACTTTAGCCTCCTAACACCTGGTGCTATTTGTAGTGAAATTGACAGAGATACAACGGTCCTCCAAAGATAACTTGTAGGATAAAAAACATAATGCGTAGGCTGCTGATAGTACATGATCGCCCAGACCGCGGGTCATCACCCGCCATAAAAATTGACTTGCTAGACAGGAGGGGAACGGCGGATAAAAAGGAAAAAAAATATGACTGGAAAGATTGCGTGAGACTAGAAAGGCTAAGGAGACGCAATTGGGGGGGGGGGGAAACGGAGAAAAGTCACGTTTCCCCAAGTTGACATAAAGTAAGGAACTCGACAGAAGGGACCTTGGATATGTTACGCCACAGTCATTTATTGGTCGCTTTTGCGATACCAAGCCTTTGATTTGAATTCAGCGGCAGAACGCAGATGTTTGGAATATTACAAAAATTAAAAAGTAACTTTTTCGTAATATTAATGTTAGGAATATAAAAATTAGCTGGCCGGATGGCCCATTCTGGGCAGTGAACTAATATGTTCTTAATTTTACAGACGGATAGATAATATTGAAGATAATGACAAAAGACAGTGTTGTTCACATCAGCGACAGACTGTATGGAATAAAAAGTGTCGCTATTTGCACAAAAAAAACACGACCTCGAGACGCAGGTGTTCAAATCTACTTAGTAGGGAAGCGAAGGGACATTGGTGGGAGCTGTGTCTAAAATATAACTTTTAACGACAAAATTTTGGAGGGGAGAGAAAGGTTGGTTCAAAAATCAAGTACGTTTTTGAAAAAAAAACAAGTAGAGACGGACAGACTAACAGATAAACATCCATACTTGACTGAAGCATGACTGAAATGACTTTAGGGTAGGAAATTTGAATTTGAAATAAACCTAGGCTGTGATTGGCCACAGACAATCATTTTATCGGCGCTCAGACGCGCAAGTGGGGCCATTCCTCAATAGTTGTTCGATAATAGACACAGTATTTTAAAGTGTGGTGATTTCCAAATGAAAGAAAGTGAAATAAGTTCAGGGACGCCATACTATAGCCAGCAGCTCAGCTGAGTTTTGCTAGCATTTCTGTGTTCTTTATTCATAATCTGAGCTGTGAGTTTCAGTTGTCAACAAGGCGGTGTCCATTCAGTTGGTGATTTTACTCGAGTGTATCTGTGCAGTACGTTGTGACAGAGACCACTATTATTGCCCGCCAGCACGGAGAGGTGGGACCACCAGATTTCAGCACCAGAGCTACATATGCAAGTTGAGTGAGCCTCTGGTCTGCTGGAAGTTCACCAACGCCTTTTAGTTACTAATACCCCATAAAATTCCTGCAATTTACTGGACACTGTGTAGTCAATATAGACAGGTGTGATGAGGCCACCCCAACAGCACAAGCATTAACTATCCTCCCAAGTAGATGACTACTAGAACATTTTAATAAAACTAACTAGTCTAGTACTTATATATGTACACTCTTGCATTTATTATGTAACATTCCATGCATTTTTTTCATAATTTTTTAAATCCTTTTTTTAAAAAAAAAAAGTTCTGGTCAACATAAAACTTGATCCAGAACAAATAAATGTAATATAATTCTATCAAAAATTTTACACTCTTGAGTTAGTTCAGTGTATTATAATATTTGTTAAATATTATTAGTCTGCTTAAATATCTGTGGGTGTATCTATACTATCACACCACATTACATATCATTACCCTAGACATTTTACATAGCTACATTCATTAAGAAAAAAAATTGAGTGTGAGGTCGTAGTGGTAGCAAGAAAGGCCTTCTGACAATTCACAACTACATTTTATCTCAGGAGCCTTCACAGCTGGCCTCATACATTACATTTAGTAATATCACCATCATACAATACCATCAAACCCACTACATACATTGGGGTCTTGTCCAGGGATAATTAGCCCAACAGTAATATTAGGATCTCCTGGTTGGAGAAATAAAATTAGGGAAAAAAAAAATTGTGAAATTCCCTTTAAAATTAAAAGTGTCCCTGCAGATAAAAGTTGGTGAATCTTCACAGCCAGTGATAATTAATTAGTTAACTGGTTAGTTAGAATTAGTTAGACTATAGTCATAAGAAGTACTTAGTGTATTTACTGGTTAGAGATTTAGCTTGTATATTATTATATTGTCTGAAAAGTATGGCGGAGCTAGCAAAATTCCGATCAGCTGCTGTGCTGACCGCAAAGGAGATGGGAATGGATGGTCAAATTTTAATTCAATATGTAACGGCTGAATGTGATAAATATATTGAAAGGGAAGATAGAAAGGTAGCTGAAGAGAAGAGGTTACAAATTGAGGCTGATAGAGAAATTAAGAGGCTGCAGATTGAGGCAGAAGAAAAAAACGACAGCAAAGGGAGGCAGAAGAAAAACGACAGCAAAGGGAGGCAGAAGAAAAAAGGTTGACTGCCGAAAGGGAGGCAGAAGATAGAAGGTTGCAAAGGGAGCACGAATTACGACTAAGGGAGCTGGAATTACAAGGCCCGGCTCCTGAAAATGGTGCCAGCCCTTTTGCCTCAGATGCTACGCCCAGTCTGGGAGCCTCAAACTCAGCTATGGGGTTTCATTTAGACCATTTTGTTGAAAAAGACGATGACATAGAGGGGTACCTAGGACGTTTTGAGTTATTAGCTACTACATATGGGTTAGAGAGAGAGAGGTGGAGTTTAAAGCTATCACAGGGATTGAGAGGTACTTCTTATGAAGTATTTGCCAAAATGAACAGGGAAGACCAAGACAATTATGACATGTTAAAGCAGGCTTTGTTATTAAGGTACGAGAAGAATGGTGAATTTTATCGTAAGAAATTTAGAAATGCCAAACTGTTGTCTGGGGAGACATACCACCAATTCTCTGCTAGACTAGAAACCTATTTGGAGAAATGGACGGCTCTGGGGAAGACCCAAGATCTTAAAGAAATGATCATGATTGAGCAATTGAGAGAGTCCATGGCTCCAGACATGAGAAAATTTCTCATGGAACAAGGTGCAGAGAAGTTGGGGGAAATTTTAAATGTTGCTGAGAGGTATCAGGCAGCTCAGGCAGAGGTAAGTCGTGCTAAAAAGAAGCACATAGACAATTTTAAAGCTCCACAGCAATTTAATAAATTTGATAATAGAGAGCAGGGAAATAAAGGTAGGACAAACTTTGAGCGGCCAAGAAATGACTATCGCGACAGAAACTCACAGTTCAATGACCAAAAGTTCAATGAAAGAAAACCGTTGAACCAAGGAAAAAGATGGTGTAAATGGTGCAAGAAGGATAACCATAACACCGAATTTTGTAGAAGGAAACCTTCAAACATTGCTGCAATGAAGTCGGGGACGCGAAGATTAAAGGTTAATCCTAATGGACAACAGGAACCTTATCACCCCCCAGTTTGTGAGGATGTTATTTGTAATGGGGTCACCATAAGGTGCCTTTATGATACAGGTTTGGATTATGATTCAGTTGTGAAGTCTAGCCTAGTGGACCCAAGTCAGTATACCACAGAAACAGTGGAAATACAAGGGGCGACTAAGGACATACCACTCATGACACTTCCCATCGCAAGGATAACGGTGAAAACTCGCTATGTGGAGGGAGAAATCAGAGCAGCAGTGATAGATGAACCAATCTACCCTCTGATATTGGGGTGTAGATACGTCTTCTTGGGGAATCCCGAGAAACCTGTGATCATGGCGACAGTGCAGACCAGGTCACAGAAGAAGGAGGAAGAAGGTGAACCTATAAATGCTCATCCAGAGGAGATGAGGAAGGCGCAGGCTGAGGATAGGACACTCAAGCCCTGTTTTAAAAAATTGCCCAAATGCCACACACCTCCGAGCAAGGGGGAATATTTCATGAAGAACAAACTCTTATACAGGAAGGCCGGAACTGGAACAAATGGTCACAACCAGCTGGTTCTTCCCACTTCATATAGAGATAAAGTGATGGAACTCGGGCATGCGATTCCCTTCAGTGGTCACATGGGGATCAGCGCCACAGGACAGCGTATAGCTTGTCATTACTTCTGGCCAGGGATAACGGAGGATATAAAAAGATACGTCAAATCCTGCCCAGAATGTCAAAGGGTAGCTCCAAAGCACTGGACTGCTCCTGCAACTCTAGGGGAAATGCCCATAGTGGGAACACCTTTTGAGAGGGTTGCAGTGGATATTGTAGGACCTCTCACTCGGACCAAGAGGAGGAACAGTTACATCCTTACTCTGGTGGACACTTGTTCTATGTGGGGAGAGGCGGTAGCCCTGCCATCAATTGATTCAAAACATGTAGCAGAGGCACTACTTACAATATTTACCCGATTAGGATTCCCGCATCAAATCTTGACGGATAATGGTTCTCAGTTCAAGGGGAAACTAACGGAAGAAGTTTTTAAGCTATTTCAAGCCAGACACTTTCATTGTAGTCCGTACCATCCACAAGGGAACGGCCAGGTAGAGAGGTTCAACGGGACTCTCATTTCTATCCTGAGAAAGCTGGCACACGAAAAACCGGATCTGTGGGATCAATTCCTGCCCGCCGCATTGTTTGCGTACCGGGAGGTACCACATAGTTCAACCGGGATGGCTCCCGCAACTCTGCTATTTGGGAGGCCAATAAAAGGTCCATTAGAAGCTCTATTAAGGACCTGGACAGATGAGAAGGCGGAAGAGACTGTTACCTCATCGTATCAATACGTGAACGAACTGACCACTCGTTTGAAAGCTGGATGGAAACTGGCAAATGATAATTTGAAGCAAGCCAGGAAGAAACATGCAGCATATTTTAATAGGAAGGCAAAGGACAGGGAACTGGCAGTCGGAGAGAAGGTGCTGCTTCTACTACCCGGAAGCCAGAATAAATTACAAATTGGTTGGCAAGGTCCATATACGGTTCTAGAGAAGGTGTCTAGAACAAACTATAAAATTGACAAAAAGGGGAAGGAGAAAGTTTATCATGTAAACCTGTTAAAGAAGTATCTGGACAGACCACTCCAGGAAAGCACCCCCTTATTGACCTTGGCTATTGCAACCCAGATGCAAAAAGAACCACTCACCTCACATGAATACCCATTACATCCTTGTGAAACCGCAGCACAGGTAAAAGTCAGTAAGCACCTGACTAAAAACCAGAGGGAGAGAGTTCAACAGGTTCTGGAGGAACATACAGATGTATTAACAGATAAACCAGGCCATACAAATTTGCTACAGTATGACATGAAACTGGTAGACTCAAACCCAATCTGTATGAGAGCCTATTCTATTCCGTTCGCGAAGGAGAAGGCATTGAAGGAAGAAATAGAGTATTTGTTGAAGGAGGGGATTATTTCGCACAGTGAATCATCTTTTAGTTCTAGTGTCGTTTTGTTGAGAAAACCGTCTGGGGAACACAGACTGTGCATAGATTACAGGAAACTGAATGCTGTCACAGAAGGACAAGTGGATCCATTACCAGACACAAAACAGTTATTTGCCAGACTGAACAAGGCAAAATACTTTTCAAAGGTGGATCTTAGTAAAGGCTATTACCAGATCCCAGTGAAGCCTGAAGTGAGACCTTATTTGGCTTTTAGCACTTCGGATGGACATTATGAATTCAATATGCTACCATTCGGACTGAAAAATGCTCCGAGTGTGTTTTCAAGGATGATGCGCAAATTGTTGGATCCCCTGAATAACCCATGTATCACGAATTTCATGGATGATATTCTCGTCGCCACAGAGACATTTGAAGAACACATTGAAGCTCTGGAGATGTTGTTTGATAGACTTCGGGCGGCGAACTTAACTGCTAGGCCAACAAAATGTTGTATTGGATGCAAAGAGTTGGAATTCTTGGGACACACTGTATATCAGGGTAATATGACCCCTGATCCTAAGAACTTGGAAAAACTGCAGAGAGCACCTAGGCCGCAAACAAAAAAGGACGTGCGATCATTTGTGTCGTTATGCGGATTTTATCAGAAATACATCAAGAATTTTAACGCTATTTGTGCTCCTCTGACTGATCTGACTCGCAAGGGACTTCCAGATAAAATTATTTGGACTGCACAATGTGAACTAGCGTTCCAAGAGTTAAAGGAAAAACTCACTAGCAAGCCTATTCTCAAACTGCCTGATTTGACACAGGACTTTGTCTTAAGAACCGATGCAAGTAATGTAGGACTAGGAGGGGCTTTGTTGCAAAGATCATCTTCACCTGATGGGGAACTGAAACCAGTCGCTTATGCAAGCCGTAAATTGAATGTCGGTGCAGATTCCTCAGTCGGCACCCCTGTGATCAAAATTAGAGTAGTGGCAGACGTGAGGAGTAATTTTACCTATGTGTATCGCTGGTTTTGGAACTTGCCATAGGCATGTTTTCAAGTGGGGAGATGTGTAGTGAAATTGACAGAGATACAACGGTAAAATACCTCCAAAGATAACATGTAAGGATAAAAACATAATGCGTAGGCTGCTGATAGTACATGATCGCCCAGACCGCGGGTCATCACCCTCCATAAAAATTGACTTGCTAGACAGGAGGGGAACGGCGGATAAAAGGAAAAAAATATGACTGGAAAGATTGCGTGAGACTAGAAAGGCTAAGGAGACGCAATTGGGGGGGGGGGGGGGGGCGGGGGGGGCGGGGGGGGGGGGGAGAAAAGTCACGTTTCCCAAGAGTCAAAATGTCCACATAGGTGACATAAAGTAAGGAAAACTCGACACAGAAGGGACCATTGGATATGTTTCGGCCACAGTCATTTATTGGTCGCTTTTGCGATACCAAGCCTTTGATTTGAATTCAGCGGCAGAACGCAGATGTTTGGAATATTACAAAAATTAAAAAGTAACTTTTGCGTAATATTAATGTTAGGAATATAAAAATTAGCTGGCCGGATGGCCCATTCTGAGCAGTGAACTAATATGTTCTTAATTTTACAGACGGATAGATAATATTGAAGATAATGACAAAAATTACATACAGTGTTGTTTCACACCTCAATCATCGCGACAGACTGTATGGAATAAAAAGTGTCGCTAATTAGTGCACAAAAAAAGAAAAGCACGACCGTCGAGTACGCAGGTGTTCAAATTTTTCTACTTAGTATGGTGAAGCGGAAGATGGACATTGGTGGGAAGGCCTGTGTCTAAAAATAACTTTTAACGACAAAAATTTTGGAGGGGAGAGAAAGGTTGGTTCAAAAATCAAGTACATTTTTGTAAAAAAACGACAATGTAGTAGAGAACGGAACAGACTAACAGATAAACATCCATACTTGACTGAAGCATGACTGAAATGACTTTAGGGTAGGAAATTTGAATTTGAAATAAACCTAGGCTGTGATTGGCCACAGACAATCATTATCATTTAGCGGCTTCAGGACGCGAAAGTGGGGCTCGTTCTCTCAATAGTTTGTTCGGAGTCGATTAGTCACAGTATTTTAAAGTGTTGGTGATTTACATTATGAAATAGATAGTGTAAATAAGTTTAGGGGGACGCCATACATATAGCCAGCAGCTCAGTGAGTTTTGCTAG